>JASANF010004718.1:0-17431 GCA_030248245.1 Trissonchulus sp. WLG1_4 | reverse complement strand
CAAAAAATTATAAAAGTAAAGCACGAGTGTTATTACATTACTTGGAAGGACATATTAAACTTGACGCTCAGCAACGAATACAGTACGAAAATGGTGATAAGGGTGCACATCTTCTTGATTTGTAGTTAAATACTTTGTTTCACCAGACTATGTAAAAGTACCACGACCTTTAGACGCACCTAGATTTTTCAAAATTTTAAAAGATTTAGGAGTACCAAAAACCGCAATTGGTAGAACAAAAGTTAATAAAAAGGATTATACACAAGAGCAAAACTCAAAATGGCTAACTTGGTCGTCACAAAGGGATACAAGGCACGCGTCAAAAGCAACGAGACTGCTGTAAAAGTTTACAATTTGAGAAAAAACACAGGCACTATCACTGTGCAATTGACAAATTTTTTAACTAATCTGTTGTCACAAATTGATGCTGACGACTGTATAAGTTTCATATTTGAAGACGAAGAATTTCATTTTATACAAACGGACTTGTCTCAAGCATCTGCTGTTAACGCAGACGGTTGGGCTAATATGCTTGTTGGAGGTAGCTTTTTTCGTGTAATATTTATTTATTGTAAGATCAAAAATTAAAATGGAGAAACTTGTTTGTTTCGTGGTAACATTAACTATGTTGTCATTGACAGTAGTAATTTGTGTCAAATTGTCATACCGCAAAAACACCCAAAATTTATTATGTTTTGATAATTACACTGGGGTTCACCCAGAAAAGTGGGTACCGAGTACCGGGTACAGAGTTAGATGGGAAAATTTGGATGCGGACAGACTGCGCGTTATGGTCGGTCTGTTTCCGCCAAAAACAGTACAGACATGGAATGTAAAAATTTTGTACTTGTTTGATGGTTTTGACGATTTAATGCTTTCAGTCAATAAAAAAGGACCAGTTCAATTACTTATTTTGGTAAACAAAGAAAATAGATTGCATTTTGTACAAGATTGCGTTACTGGGCCACTTTTAGTAAGAAAACTAAGCGAATTCGATTTAGAGAACGTATTTGCACATAAGTATATTGAAATACACATTAATTATTTGAGATAGTCACGTGATCTGAAGCTATATAAAGCCGAGTCACGTGATTTGAAGCTATATAAAGCCGTGAAACTGTAAATTTGAATCAGTCTGTCAAAATGGCTTGTTACGAGCGGTCGGTTTTTACGGACGCTGGCAAAATTTTATTGTTTCATAATAGAAGATCTGTTTTTTCAAATTTCAATCGATGCCCGTTTGTCTTGAACGGTATAAGATACTTTACTGTCGAGCAATATTATCAAGCAGAAAAGACGTTATTTTTTGGCGCACGCGAGATCAGATTCTTCGGTGTTGGTCACCCAGACAGTGTAAAGAGCTGGCGAAACATATACCGGGCTATGATAAAGCTGTTTGGCAAAAATACGCACCTGAAGTAATGATGACCGCGTTGCGAGAAAAGTTTCGCCAAAATCCTGAGGCTAAACAGAAACTGCTTGAAACCGGTAGTTTTAGCGGAGGCATCACGTTTCGATTCATTCTACGGTATCGGAATGGATATTCAAGAAGATGGCGTCGAGGAAATGTGTAACTGGCAGGGAAAAAATATCCTTGGCCAAAGCTTGATGCTAATACGTTCTGAATTTAATAGCTGTACATAATGCAATCGGTTGTATATAGTGTATAATATACAAAAAAAATAAAAAAAATAAAACAAAACAAAAATAAAAAAACAGTAATGGGCCGATGCCGTGTCCCAAGCCGCGGAGGAAGAACTCAGAGGGCTGTTTTAACTTCTTCCCGTTCTTTAACAGTAATTTTTAATTTCAGATAACAATGGCTGCTCATATTATCAAATCTATTGCTACAAGTACGCTTGGACAACAGTCTAATCCTGAATGGTGGCGACAACGAGAAGGACGAATTACGGCGTCTACGTTTGGGCAAATTGTGAACGTAATTTCATCAAATGTCAAGACGAAATCGAATCAAACTGAAGCTTGCATGGTTGGAATTAAAGAAGAACCCAACGCTAAATTGGCGTACATTAATGCGATACGTCAATATTACGGACTCGACGTTATGATTCGCGAAACAGGACTCTGCGTACCAATTTGGGCACCTTACCTTGGCGCATCACCTGACGGAATTGTGTTCAATATTGATAAACCCACGACGACACCCTGGATTATTGAAGTCAAATGTCTTTACGATACGAATGATCGACCACGAAACATAAAGGAAATAATTGTGGACAGGAGATCATCATTTTATTGTACACTACAGGATGGAGAACTGACACTAAAAAAGTCTCATCGATATTATGCGCAAATTCTTGGTCAACTTGCTATTACTGGACTGAAAAAAGCTCATTTGGCAATTTACGCGCCAAGAACTGGTGAAATTGCAATTGTGCCTGTAAATTTTAACGAAGAAGACTGGAAAAACATTAAAAAGAAACTGGACATTTATTATTGTGATAATTTGTCAAATACTGTCGAATCTATGGACTGGGAACCCTTGATGTCTGTATATGATCTCAATGAATTGTAAGTCTGTTGTATAAATGGTAGTACAAGTGAATAGTAGTTGCTATGTAAAACAAATCATATATTTTTTCAGAAAATTTCGAAAAAAACTAGTCATTTCCGGTTACGGCTGGTTATTTCTGGTCAAAAAGGTTAAATTTGAGTATAAATACTAGTGGCTTGCGTATAGTTATCATTTGTACTGCATTCTACCATGGCGAACGGCGGCTCTAACGCTCGTTTGGCACAATATTTGTGCACTTTTGCGTCAGATCTTAACCTGACAAAAGTTCTACAATTGCCATTGGAATGGGGAATATTACGCCAGTATCAAGGACAAAAACTTCGGTCTTTGATACCGTACGACGGCAACCTCGAGCTAATTGCAACGGTTCAACGAGGTGGTAATGAATTTTTTGTGGCTTTCTGCAAATGTCTGGAAATTACGGGTCAACTGTAGCTTTTACGGCTTATTTCAGATGACGTCACGCCAACCACTTGCTATACTTACAAACTGATGTCCAAGACAGGAGACGTTATTTGTGACAGCGGGAAATCTGTTCTTTCAATTCAAGAACTTATGGATGATGTCAGAAAAGAACTTGTAAATTTTTGTCAATGTAGAACTGTTCGTGTACTATATTGGCTTGGTAATACTGTATGTAAAGAATGGACTTTTCCTGAATGTATATTGAATTGTGTGCACAATTGTTTACATTAATAAAGTGTTTGAATAAAATCGTAGTGTCTATTTAATTCTTAAAGTATTAGGCAAAAACGAAACCATTTTTAAATATGCATTAGAATTTCAAATTTTTGAATTTTGTAGCTATGTTTTTGTTTTAACAGTCTTTAACGACAGTACTAAAATTTAATTGCTGCAATAATCACCTGTCGACCCTTTAGGGGTTAAGACAAAGTCGATACAGCATTGAGAAAGGGGTGCACACATGTACACACTGCAAAACGAAACTCATTTTACCTGTACAGTATTGATATTATTGAAGTGCCAATTTATAAGGCACCCCCTTGTAGTAAAGAGAAACTTTCAAGATAACAGGTGTGACTTTGGTATAAATACGCAGACAAGTCACAGTTAGCATATTTTTTAGAATTTGCTAGTCAGTATAGTAATGCTACGACACGCTAAGAATAATCATTTCGGTCAAGGAGTGCCCAGGGGAAAGTCAAGGTTCTTTGGGACAGAGAGTGAAGTGGCGGCATGGGTGAAGGCGACGGTGGAGTGTCCTGACAGGCGCAGTGAGGAGTGGGAGGTAGACAGCAGTGGAAGGAGGTGGAAGAAACAATATTTATTAAAGGAGTTTGCGGAGGTGGTGGGGGTGTACGGCGCAACGGGAGAAAAGTCAAGATGGGTGAGGGTGGTGAGGGTGTGGCGCGAAGGTAGGTGGAGACAAAAAACCACCTACCCGGACATGTGCCAAAGGTGAATG
Organism: Trissonchulus sp. WLG1_4; assembly: GCA_030248245.1. Classification (NCBI taxonomy): domain Eukaryota; kingdom Metazoa; phylum Nematoda; class Enoplea; order Enoplida; family Ironidae; genus Trissonchulus; species Trissonchulus sp. WLG1_4. The sequence goes on along the minus strand of JASANF010004718.1, from coordinate 13,469 downwards.
GCGCCGTGTTAAGAATGTGAAGGTGAAAAAGGGGAAGGAGGAGAAGGTGGTCGTGGTCCTGGTGGTGATTGTGGAGGAGGAGGAGGAGGAGGTGGTGGTGGTGGTGGTGGTGGTTGTGGTGGTGGTAGTGGTAGCGGTGGTGGGCACTCCTTGACCTATATCCCAACTGCCCTCTTCAGGGCAAACAAACTGGGGTTTTTTGTTGTCGAGTTTGTACATAGTTTCTCGACCACTAAGCCTTGGAATGGGACAAACCCACCATTTTGTATTTGGATTTAATTATTTTTTATAATTTCTGAAGCAAAATTCATGTCCTGATTGTTGATTGTGTTTTTGGGTCTGTGTTTTTTTAAATCACCAACTCAAACATTATTAACTCAGTGACATCGTCACCGGATTTAATTAAGAAGATCTGTTTCATTATGCTGCGTAAATGCATCTGCCGTGTGTGAGCCGAATGGGTTGACTCGCATTATACTGAGACACTGTCACAAGAACCTCAGCCTACGTAGTTTAACGGTGAACAAGTTTAGCTGTTGCCCACCCTTGTGGTCTGAAAGCACCACATTAAGTTACCTAAGCTTACCTAAGAAAGCTTAAAGTAGAAACTTTTGAACGAAAAATAAGTGAAACATCACTTTGAACCTAACGAATCGTGTTATCTAAACATACCCGTATGAATTTACTCTCCTACAGAAAATCCAGTCGTAATATGATGCTTATTGCGAAAACAAGCATTGGTGAACGAGTCACAAGTCGCCGTAGGGCAGTTCGAATGAGTTTTTTTATGCTTGTTTAAGCCGCTCCTGTGCTGATACTGTTTTCCGCAAATATCGCACAAATGTAATATGTGCGCGTCGGATCGATGGTTGCGCAACGAATTTGCGGTATGGAACAATCTCGTGCACTCAGGGCATTCAAAAATGTCAGTGGAGTCTTTGTCGTGACTTGACATGTGCCGACAAAGATCAGGCCTTCTCGTAAAGCTACGGCCACAAGTTCCACAAGAATGTAATTTTAAATTTAGATCGGGATTAGTAGAAGTCATAACGTATAAATCAGCACATTTAACCCGTTAATGTTTGGGAAATTTAATTCTGCGATCGGATACAGATGCAGAGTGATTTTTACGTCTGGCGCACCTTAAATGAATATTTGAAAAGCTTTCACAATTTTCCAAATACGAGTCCGTAATAAAGTTCAGTGCGATCGAAATACCAAAATTTTGGTTAGCTACTTGATGGGCAAGTAACGGCATTGTAATTACAATGTCACCAGCATTTTGGTCGATTACTACTATGTCAATATTGAAATGAAGTAATAATTTTGGTGTAATAAATGCGACTTTTTTTAGCAATAACATGAGTGGGCATTCCGCCGGAAAAAAGATTTGAGCAGAATCAATAGTTTACCAAGCTCGGAAGGTGGTATGCACACCCAGGTCTTTGTACCTTTGTAGCAAACGTTTACTGAAGGCAGCATAAAGTCTTCAGTATGGAGTGGCGTACCAGTTCCAAACTGAGCTGCATACACCCATGGGGTCAAAATTCCATCATAGTTGGATGAGCCTTGAAGTTCCGAAGATAGAGCTTCCAAATTTAGGTAATACTCCGCTTGTAAACACTTGAGGTTCGGCAGTCGACAGTACCAGTGTTTGCCGCTCAACAAACTCCAAATCGTCAAGTTATCCGAATATTGGAAAGGTTTTACTGTCTTGAATTCGGATAGACGCGTATTCAATTTAGTCAAATTTTTGGTGATAATTTTTAAAAAAATTGAAAAGTCATCATTAGGTAGGGATAACATCGTCTTAAACACCAAAAATACGTTATTAATACAACTTAAACTAACATGTCTATACCTATGTCAGAAACGATTGTGAAGTGCTGTATACAGACCGATACTAAATCTACCTACAGACAACCGTCTGCAACAGAACTATATAAAATACCAAATAGCGAAACGTTTTGTATACGCAAAATTTTTAAATTAATAAGCAAATTTGTTTTAAAAGGTTGTAAGCAAAACCTAAAAGGGAGAATTAACATGATATTAATGATGATATACGTACGATCTTAATCATATACTTGATGTTTTTATAATTGCAAAATGTTACATGACACAAAAACCCAAGTATTTTTGTTCATTATGCGCAAAATTAGAATTGCACAAAGAAAATGGCTGGTATATAAAGGAAAAATTAAAACACGTGTATATCATTGTAACATTTTGTATAGTTTATCCCTTAATTTGACATTGTATTTTTTTAAATAATCAAATGGCCAATCTTCGCACCTTGAACGTACCCAATACTTTTCTGAGACCCTCAGAAATGCTATTGTGCTGAAGGCCTACAATGTTTTCATGGCCATCGGTAATTTTTTTTAAATAATTACAGTGATTGTGTTATTCACAAAGTTTTGTTGATTTATTTTTTAGTTTGTTTCTATATCTGTGTTTAGGTGTATTGTTTGTGGTTGCAGAAACTGTAGCGTGGACGGCAATGCCCACCTACAACAAAGAAGGCGACAAATATCCTAATAGCTTGGCCCGACTCCGCTTCCTACGTGGACATGAGTTCCCGTCACGCCCGGACACCAATGAGAAATATCTCCACCTATGTCAACGCTTCTTTAGCGAGATAGGTCGGAGATATTTAAAAAACAAAGACAGCGTGGAGGTTAAGGTCACGGGGAGGCTTGTCCATGAAGGAGGGAGGGTGGTCCCAGGAGTGCGAATGGAAGTTGAAGCCTTCCTGGTAGACAGGGAGCGGAAATTCAAAGAATGCAAGATTAAAAACGGTTAGTAAATTGCTATTAATAAAATCGATTAAATTCAATTAAAATTCATTTTTTCAAATGTTATTTTTGATAGAATTCCCTTCCGCGATAAGTCATATGCAGATTAAAAAAGAGGTTGTTAGATAACAGAATCTCGATTGTTTATTTAGTTATTTCTTTTGTCTATGCTACGACCAACTTGAATCTATTTGATCTCGTCAAAATTAGTCGCCCTAAACTTGTAATATAGAAATGATAATAATAAAGATCAATTACACACACACACACACACATATATATATATATATATATATATATATATATATATATATATATATATATATATATATATATATATATATATATATATATATATATATATATATATATATATATATATATATATATATATATATATGTGTGTGTGTGTGTGTGTGTGTGTGTGTGTGTGTGTGTGTGTATATATTATATATATATATATATATATATATATATATATATATATATTATATTTCAGTATCAAATTGGGACTTCTACTCAGGCAAGCTGGATGGGACGGAGGTTCCTCACGATTTTGGAGACGATGAAATAAAGGTGGACAAAGAGGGGCGCCGATACCATGTGGTCAACAAACAGAAATTGATTCGGTGTCTCGGAGTGTTGGAATTCACCGAAGAAAATGTCCACGTAGTGTCCTTTTTTGTCAAAGGATATTTTTAGCTTCAGTGAGCTTATAGACACTAAATTTTATTAGTATTGTCATGTTTTGTATGTTTTTGTATAAAGATTGCAAATAGTTTAACTTTATTTTTCATTAACACGTTCATTTCGTAACATTTTATACAATGAAACTCGTATAGTTAAAAAATAATTCCGATTCTGTAAACTTTTAAGACATCTTTTGAAATGTTCTAATATAAAAGTTAAACTATTTTTTTTGTTTTGTATGTGTTAGTTTTATAATATTACATCGTATTTACAAAATTTCCAGAAAAATACTACTTAAGAATCAGGAGACAGGTAGTGTAACAGGTCATAAGGGTATGTGCTTTATCGTTTGCTGACTTTGAGCATTCAAACTGAAGCCGAAAAATAACCTTATAAAACCGACTAATACCAAACCGGTTTGCGCAAATCTTGGTATACAACATTGAGGTTTGTTGCTTAAGCTAAACAGAAGCTTAATTAAGCTTTTAATTTTCCGCATTGTTAGTTTTTACGTTCTAGTAAAGGTTTGACGCTATCGCGCCAAACCGAGTTAGAAGCAAGATTGAGTACAAGAAAAACATAAATACTTTAATTTTCCGCATTGTTAGTCTTTAAGTTCTAGTAAAGGTTTGACGCTATCGCGACAAACCGAGTTAGAAGCAAGATTGAGTACAAGAGAAACATAAATACTTTAATTTTCCGCATTGTTAGTGTTTCAGTTCTATTATAATTTTGACGCTATCGCGACAACCGAGTTAGAAGCAAGAATGAGTACAAGACGAACATACTTTAAATTTCCGCATTCTTAGTGTTTACGTTCTATTATAGATTTAACACTATCGCGCCAAACCGAGTTAGAAGCAAGATTGGGTACAAGACAAATATACTTTAAATTTCAGCATTCTTAGTGTTTACGTTCTAGTATATGTTTGACGCTACCGTCGCCAAACCGGGTTAAAAGCAAGAAAGGAGTACAACAGAAACGAATACAAAGTAACAGTAGAATAACACAAATAAAGATTGAAGAATGACAGAATACGGATGAATGATACAGTGTGTGATTATTGTTTGTATTCTGTTAATAAAATCGTGGGAAATATGCTAAAAAATTGTGAAATTTGAGATAAAATAGTGTAAAATCTCTGACTAAATCAAGTATAAAACAGCATAATAGGTAAAAATCATCGCGTATGCGATAACATTTTTGCAGTAGTACCTAAACTTTAGCTACAGGTAACAGTGATGCAACAAAATATGAATGGTATACATACGCAACATTTTGCGACAAGAACCTTCAATAAGTATAAGTTCAAATTTCTTGGTAAACTTATCAAAAGTCAACTAAAGCCTTCTGTGGAACGAAAAAAAACCAATAGGTCCACCAACATCAAATCAGCGACTGGGTTTTCGTTCGCACTGCAGTATCTGTTCAATTCAAAAAACCTCTAGCTATCGATTTTTTCGGTGTGAAATCAGGGTAGTTTGGGGTTTCATTCTTTCTCTCAGAAGTTTTTTCTCTCATTTGTTCAAGTTCAATTTAAAAATCTTCCGCTGCTAAATTTCTGCACCAAATGGACCTGATTTTTAGTACGCTGAGTATCAGTCGAATTAAACATTTAACTGTCCCTGCAAAAGCTAAGCAGACAGTTAATAACTAAAGCTTTACCTGCTTAAATGAAAGAACAAGTTAATATAGAGTAGTAAAACTAGAACAATAAATACCTCGTAATAGAAAAGTAAGTAAGTCATTCTGCTACAGATTAATCGCATCGGTACCGAAATTCTGGGCAGGATTTATCCGTTCGGTACTCAAATTGGGGCCCACATAAATTCACTCGGTACTGAAATTCTGGGCCGAATTTATCTGTTTGGTACCGAAATTCTGGGCCATTTTTATCCGCTCGGTACCGAAAATCAGGGTCGGATTTATCCAGTCGGTACCAAAATTCTGGGCCGGATTTCGGTACCGAAATTCTGGGCCGGATTAATCCACCTTAATCCGTTCGGTACCAAAATACTGGGCCGGATTAATCCGTTCGGTACCGAAATTCTGGGCCGGCCCAGAATTCTGGGCCGGTACCGGTACCGAACCGTCGTGGGTAGCCTATACTACATATATATATATATATATATATATATATATATATATATATATATATATATATATATATATATATATATATATATATATATATATATATATATATATATATATATATATATCAATATATATATTAATATATATAGAATATATAATATTGTAATTGTATTAGTATTGTTCTTAATTAACTATTTAGTAAATAGATTTGCTCCAGCAAATGTTCCAGTAAACCTAAACACACTTCATACACTTCACACTTCACTCCAGCAACATACCTTTGGGATCACGAATCACTCGAATTCTAATTATTATATACATAAAACCTAAAACGTAAATATTTCTATAACACAACGTACGTTCAACGAGTTGATCGGGATTGCCTGGACTTGCAAACATGACATGAAATATGGCCAGTAAGACACATGCCAAAGTGACTGACAACACTGGACGAAGTTGCATAGTTAAAACTTTCTAAAAATATTAGTAAATTCCAATATGCTGTTACAGATGCAAGTTGAGGACATAAATGAGTGGAAATATAAGAAGATTCATGAATTAAAATTAATTTTTTTTGGACGTTCTGTGTGCTTTTGGCTAATCTGATATTTTACTAATCTTTTTTACAAATCCGGCTAATCTGATATTTTATTTTATTTTACTTTATGTTATTTTTCTGATAGTCATAAAACCTGTTCTACAGCACTGTACTAGATTCTAAGTGAACGTGGCATTTCAAATTATATGGTTAAAACGTTGTTGACGACACTACCATCTTAATCAACATTCTATCATCGCACCTCAACTACAGATATTTAACCGAGATATATCTACTAAGCAGGTTGTCTGCCTGCTGTAGCGTAGCCAGCACGCAGCGAGTACATACGTGGGTGTATGTGTTTAGGTGAGTGTACTGTACTGTGTGACTGCGCGTGCTTGTCCAGTGTCTAGCCTGCGTAATATAACCGAGAATGCCAGGTTGACAATCAATATTGATTATCGATGTATGCATATGCAATATCATACATCGTTTCACATGTGCGCAGACAAAGCAGCACATGAACGTTGATGATGCAGACTACAGTGCTGAGATGAACCCGGAACACTGTTGTTTTCCCTTATTAACCTTCATCGTACTGGGAAGAGACTTTCCGATTTTTGTATTGAGTATTACGGTCGTCTAGAAGATAGAGTAAAAGTATACAAATACAGTCATACTTTATCTTTTTACGTTTTTTGCAATTTGTATGCCAAAATATTAAATTTCGTGGTAATCTATTTTGGAGGTAATGAATTTAAACTTGTATGTACATAAACTTACGTAAAACGTAATCGTCAAACAGAAGGGTAATATTCTAAAAGAAACTTGAGCTCCCAAATTAGTTTATGATTCAAACGAAGCTGAAACTCTGCGGAATATTTGTATCCGAATTTAGAAACATTTGCCACAAACATTTAGAAACAGAAGCATGCCGTGCTTAATTTTACCGATTCGGTAAAATAATACTGATTGTCGTCATGTGAAAAGATATAAGCTCGTCAACAAAAGTGCTTGTTAAATAAGTGAAATTGGCTTTCAATGAGTGGTTGGTTTGTCGGACTACTACTCCACAGGGTAATAAATAAAATCCGAAGCACATATCATAACTAAGTTTACACTTGTACCTGTCCGTCCACCCAGCAGCCCATCCCAAAAGGGTGTGTATAATAGTACCCAAACTTTACATGGAGAGGCTCAAGGAGTCGTGACTCGTGTATACTGCATATAACTGTACGTGTAAAGCATCCGTTTTGACGAACTGCCCACCCTCCGGCCTCCAGTTCCACAGATGCAGCCAGCTACTATTTACAATTTTACTGGATGTAACTACATATACATAATTTTCATAAATGTTTCAGTTTCCGTGATTAATTTTGTCATTACTTGACTACTTTTAATACGTGAGGTTTCGTTAACACGTGTATGTACACTACATATGTACAAATGCATACAAATGCGTGTACAGTACACACGTAGCAGCATACAAACATACTTAGCAGATATTTTTCTTTTATAGTTTAAAACTGTAGTGACCCGAAACATTCAAAAACATAAACCTTAAGCTGTTAGACCTATAAACTTAGCCGTAAACGCTTTAAACTGGTTAAGACTCAAACGGTAAAACATAATCATGCCTAGCGATAAACTTACACAACAAACTTGTTGTTTTATTGCATCACAGTTTGTGAAAAATAAAATCGCGACACTTCACAGAAAGGTGAAGATCTACAAAATTAGTCTCGTGTGTTAAGTCTTTGATCATTTAAATACACGACAGAATATAACTACTTAATGCCATTAGACGTTTAGCGAGAAAGATCTGCTTTGTGAAAAGTCAATTTCGTCAATTAAATCAAACTATAAGTAAGAACGTTTTAAGAAACTTGGCACTCAAAATACAATTCTTATAGTTTGTCTAATTCGTCTAAGTGCTTTAACGCTTTCGCAATTCAAAAGCATATTCAGTTTTTTGCGACACTATTCATCCAAAGCTTTTGTACGATACTGAACAACGTAATTAGTCCACTAGATGCTTAGCAAGAAGGATCCGTTTTGTAAAAAGTCAGCTTTGAAGCAAGCCATAAGTAAGACCGTTTAAAGAAATTTGGCTCTCAGAATACAGTTAATTCAGTTTGTTTAAATATGCTTAGTACTAAAATAGTTTAATTCAGTTAACTAACATTTAGATAATTGTAAGCTATTTAGTAAATTTGATGAGGCAAGCTTTGGCTCATAATAGAACGGCTTGCGAATGGCATTCCTCGGTTTATAAAAGTCAAATTTGCCGGATTAACATATTTAAAATGTTTCGGGGAATAGTCGACCAACAAAACAGCGACCGAACTTGAAAAGACTTGACTTATGCACAGCGCGAAGCAGGTCGCTAACAGCGAACGGAGTTGAACCAAATAGACTATGAAAAAATATTGTTATACGTGGCAAAATTGTTCCTTGCATGTGATTTAACTAAAACAGTCTGATCAATCGGTTTGCCTGAAAACTAAACAATTAGGCATCCCCGTTGGAATAGGTTACTTTACAAACAAGCTTGATGACTTGGGCACACAGCTACATATCTGTCTGCCCTTATAATGTAATCGCCATAACAGAAACTTGTTTTAATGATAATTTCTGTGATAATTTATTTTCTGTCCCGGCATGAAAGCGCTATCGTAAATAGCAAATTTTGTTATATTTTTAGTCTAAATGCAATTTTTTGCTAGCTTCAAATTGCTCATTTTTAAGCTTGTAGACCGAAAAATGTAGAACTCAGTTTTTTTGTGTAACCCTCTCATGCCTGGAGGGGCCATATGGCACCAACGCTATTTATATCTATCTGGGTCTGTAAAACTTGGCTGGTTTGTTCTATTTAGTCAGCTAATCCTTAAACCTTTTATTTACCAATCGTAGATCTTTGTAATTTGCAGCTAAATTTCACATCTACTGCCATACATGAAAACCTATGCTTAGTTAAGCAATATGAAAATTTGACCTTTTGCATCGCAAAAGTAGTATTTTCTGTTTGGCCAAATTATGATAATTAATTGCAACTCCGGCAGTCAGCTTTTTTTGCATCAAATAAAGCGGATAATTTAGTTTATTTTTAGCAGTCAATCATGACAGGTGCACGGTTGCTGTGTTAATACTATAGGGTGAGGTACATGCCTGAGCAAAGGCGCAAAATTATCAAAAACTTTTAACTTTGAGCGCTTATAACTCAAAAACGATTAAGTGGGCGCTCCGGGAATCAAGGGTTACTTCAGAACTTATGAAAATGTTACTAAAACTAAAACTTTACCATACAAATACGTAGTATGGTATAAAAGAATGCTTGCGGCAAAGCTTCAGAACACGTGATCATGTCACGTGACTCTCAGAACACCGAATGTGAGCACATTTTTGGCAAACGATAACTCTGCTCAAGTTCTACGTATGATCATAAGTTATATATCAACCTGTAGCTTTTGTTCTTTTCTAGTTAAACGTTATTTTGGTTTTTAACAGTCTTATTGGATTTTGAAAAAAATTGCCATTATGTGTTTTCCAAGTCGAGCTCTGAGCATTAAAAATCATATAAAAAACTTCTAGTGTATTTTAGAAAAATAAAATATTATTCAACTGCGCAGAGCAAAAGGCTAATATTGTGCGAAGTTTTGGAGAAAAGTACCGTACCACTAATTTGTAATTGAATGCCGAAAAATGCCGAAAAACGGGTTTTGTATTCGCACTACATTTAGCTGAGTCTGATGCAAGGTAAACTGTCTGCTGCATAAAAGGAATGTCAGTGCACTGGCGAACGAACTTTAAGTTTAAACTTTGTATTAAACACCGTCTAGTTTTATCAAGCGAGAGTTTAGAACTAAGGTTTGAATTAGAATGGGTTGCCTAACATATCTGAAACCTTCCAAGCATATATGTGTCAAAAGTAAAATACTGACCAACATTTACTAGATAGTCCTAATTTCGTAGTTAATTTCTAATTTAAAAAATTCAGGCTTCTGCAGTTTTACCAAGCGCGAACTGAGTGTTCAGTTTAATTGAACTTTCTTGAGCGAGTTCCAACCTTTTACCGCATGTCTAAACATGAAGGATATGAATAAACCTAGGCACCACAATCAAATAATTTTTGGCTATAAGGTGGCTGGGGTTGAGGCAACAAGCCTTCCGGCTTTCCCCCTGTGATGGGTCGTGTGATGGGGGATGTGATGGGTTGAAAGATCCACAAACTAGGAGCCAGAATCCATGCAGTATAGTTTAATACAATAACCAATTAAATTGCCAAATCAGGCCACATTGTAACTACATTATACACATTATACATTGTAACTATAACTGCCGATTACTAGTTCTACAACAGAATTAGCTGTAGCAGCTTGTTACACTCGTCCCCCCCCAACGCAAGTTAATAAACACTATTAACTAAATTTCAAGTAGCAGGTAGTCTACCAACAGTTCATAGAAATGCAATAAAAAACAGTCAAGTATCAAGTAGCATTAAAAAAAAAATCTAAATAATCAATCCAGCTACGGCAAAAAGCATCGTTTACGTAGGCGAGATGGACTTGCATACGGTTCAAGCATATGTTACAAGGCTTACACAGGCGAGATGGCCTTTTCGTGCATGTTACATGGAGTTTTGAAGTTTACGCAGGCGAGATGGCCTTTTCATATAGTTCTATTTACTCGGGCGTGGAGGCCCAAACATTAGCTAGAGTCGTTTGGCCAAACAGTTCGCAGACACTTTTGAATTTCATAGAAAACTTGCTGTCCCCCTAAAGTATTTAAATGCAAAGAGACACCCGAGTCTGTAGTGCCGAAAAATTTGGGATCTTTTAGAGAAAAATGAAGTGGGATCAAATGAGTTTTATAACTGTTTAGAGAGGAAATAAATTTTGCAACTTCGAAATTGAGTTTTTTTACCGCCAACTGCATGTGACTGTCGTACGGTGCATATCTAGGATTTGTGCTCCGATTGTTATGGCGAGGGGGTACATCACAAACAAATAAATGGGCATCAGGTCGCTCAGACAAAAAACGTGGGATGTGTTGCTGATAACGGCGCAGAATGTCTTTCACCTTTCTTGGTTTGAGCGCGCCATCATTTGACCGAACTGGAGTGATATGATCGTACGGTAAATTGTTTGTGCCGCCAAAAACTATCGTTGCTTTGATACCAGGATGATGCACAGCACGTGCCAGTGTCAAAAGAACTTGAATTCGTGCTCCCGGCAATACTATTTTTCGAAAACTATCATGGTCAGGCAAATGCCTGCCTTGGGAGTCTGACAGAATCAGAAAAGGTGGAAATTGGGCAGCACAAGCAAAATAGTCGCGTAAAAACTCCAGAATTTTGCCCAAATAATTTTTTCCTGGGGGGCAACACCCATTGTTTATGGCTTGACGCAACTGAGTTTTGTTCAGTCCCGCGCCAAAATCAAAATCGTGCGGACTTGCTTCGAAAATAGAACCTTTGGCGTGTAGAAGGACGTTTTTATGCGAAGTATTGCGAGTATACTTATCAAACGCCAACGATTCTACGACGAAATACTTGACGACTTGCCAATGATCCGCTCGAAAATTTTGCAACTGGTGCGGCTTTGTGCGGCGTTTGCAGTCTTTAGGATCCGTCAAGCTTGCGAGATCTTTTCGGGCATCATCATCTTGTGCGAAAAAGGCTTTCACAAAACAATATGCATGTTCCAGCGTTGGGAAAACTTCGCCAAGACAATGGACTTCAGCAGGATTCATGTTCAGCAGAAAGCGGATCTTGGGGTCCAAAGAAGAGGGTAGCCTGAAATAACAGTTGAAGGCAATTATGATACATGGGAGAGCTGTCCCTTAATTTGCCAGTCAACTGTCATATACTCAAATAAAGGATAGAAAAAAGAACGGCTTCAAAATATGGAGCTGTCTATTGCCGCTGATAAAGTTTCAAATTATTTGCGTGGACGTTTACAATTTTTTGATTTATTAGTATTTCGTAATTCACTGGTGATTTTATAGAAATGATTTTGTATGGACCATGCCATTTGGGCTGAAACTTCTTGGGTTTCGGAAAAACTCGTTTGTAGACGAAGTCTCCGACGTGAAACGTAGGCCTAATTTTTATTGGATCGTAGTTTTTCCGTTGGTTTGCTTGAGATTTCCGTATACGTCGCCTAGCCTTGGATATAACTTTGCCTAAGCCATGCTTTAAATTTTCAAGATACTCCGTCGGGCTATGGGGCATTGCAAGAGGATATGCCGGTGCTAATTCAACGTCCATCGGGAAGTTGGGCTCTCTGCCGTAAAGCATTTCGAACGGACTGTACCCTGTGGAGGCGTGCACAGAGGTTCGGTAGGCAAATAGAGCGTAGGGAACGTAAAGATCCCAATCTTTCCGGGTATCGTTGACATAGCACGCTAACATCTGCGAAAGTGTTCGGTTGAACCTTTCCGTTTGACCGTCACACTGCGGATGATACGGTGTCGTGAAAACTTTTCGACAATTTAGTAACTTGCAAGTTTCCCTCACGAGAGCAGAAGTGAAATTTTTACCCTGGTCACTTAACAGCGTTGTCGGACAAGAATGCCGACTGACCACCTCCACTAATTTGGCAGCAACTACGTGAGCTTCCGTCGAAGCCACGGGGAAAACTTCCGGCCATTTCGTGAAGTGATCTGTGAACACTATCAAATATTCATTTTTTCGCTTTGTGATGGGTAGTGGCCCTAAGACATCAACTGACAACAATTCAAAAGGTCTAGACACCGCTATAGATTGCAGTGGAGCTTTTGGCTGACAGGAGTCCTTATGAACCTGACACTTCTGACAGAGTTGACACCATGAACGTATATCGTGACGCATTTTGGGCCACCAAAAGCGGAAGGCTATACGATCAAATGTTTTTTGAAACCACAGATGCCCCCCCAAAGGTGAATCATGAAAGTTATGCAAAATTTCCGGCTTTGCGTGACGGGGAACGACAACTAAACCTCTTCCACGACGAGAGCGGTGAAGAAGCAAACCACTATGCAAATAGAACCTGTCACTTTTGTGACCATCAATTGTTGCACTGACTCCATTGTGAAGCGCTTGGCGAATCTTACTGCAGAATTGGTCCGATTTTTGTTTCTGAAGTAAAGTGCTCTGCGAACTGTGGTCGGAAGATTGACTTTCATTAACTGACAATTCATCTTGGTCACCATCGTCATTGCTGTCACCTAACCTCAAATTTAAAATTGCTGTACTTCGGTTTGAGAATTGAGCACCAAATAAAACTGCTGAAATCAATAGCCAGATACTAGCAACGACATTACGACAAGCATTGAGAAACACAACCAGACAATTACTTGAGCGAGT
>JASANF010004716.1:0-46336 GCA_030248245.1 Trissonchulus sp. WLG1_4 | reverse complement strand
GTAAAATTCAAAATTGCCCAATGGAACGCTAACGGATTGTATCGAAAAGGCGACGAACTGAAAAAATTCCTTAAAGGAAAACAGTGTGCATTTAGTTGCGATACAGGAAACCTGGTTAACTGATCGCATACAACGCCCTAACTTTTCCGGGCTACAATGTCATTAGATTAGACAGACCTGACAATCGCAGAGGAGGAGGCCTGATAACTCTTGTCGCGAACCACATTCCCTTCCAACTTTGTATACGCCGACATTGAAGAAAGTGGTACAGAACATATTGATATTCAAATTAAAATTGGGAACGATGTTCTACAAGTTCTGCAATGTATACAACCCCTCCAAATACACGCTTGACACTTCCGCGCAAACCCGACAAAAAAATGAACTTGATCCTTTGTGGTGATTTCAATAGCCACCACACAGCATGGGCACTATGAACGTTCAAATCAGAATGGGGGTATGATTGTGGACTATATAGACGATGCTCAACAGCCACTGTCAGTACTGCAGACGAATTACAATGAGCCTACATACATCTCTCGCACTCATGACGCCTGCCATACTCACCCAGACCTTAGTATTGTTCCCGCTAAAATAGCAAACTCCACAAACATTAGCGTTGGTGATACGCTAGGCAGTGATCATAGAACAATACTGCTTACACTGGATAAGGAAGCACCAACAAAGCCAGCTAAAAGAAAAGTTTGGTGCTTCAAAAAAGCAAATTGGGATAAATTCAAAAATAAATTGGAACAATTCACTGAAGAAGCACCTCAACTGGATGAGATTACAACTGGACAAGAATGCGAGCGACTAAGCCATACGATAATACAGGCTGCTCATAAAGCTATCCCTAAATGTCTTTCACGACGAAAGAAAGATATTACCCTGTCAAGAACAGTTAAGCAAGCAATCCAAGCGAGACGTAAAGCGCTACAAACCCTCAGACAACGTCCAACCCAAACTAATAGAATTAATCTCAGTAAACGCTCTGCTTATGCCCGCCGCCTAACTAGAGCAAGCAGACAGAACTCGTGGCGCAGATTTTGCTCTGCCCTAACGGTCAGAACGTTCCAGCAGCAAAATAAAACTTGGCGACTAGTAAACAACCTGCTGACTGACAACAACAATCAGGGAGGACAACCGATAGCATCACGCCAGGGTAAACTGTCCTTCTCTAACCGTGCAAAGGCTAACACGCTAGCAGAACACTTTGCTGCAAAATTTGTAAAGGAAGACACTAACGACCAGATATTTCAAGCTATGATGCAACGAGACAAAGCTAAAGCATGTAGAACCGATGGTAAGTCAGAGCCGCTGTTTGATGAACCGTTTAGCCTTGCAGAACTCACAAAAGCTATACGCTCTCTGCCGTGTAAGAAAGCACCCGGCCCAGACGGAATACACAATGAATTAGTGCGGCATCTAGGACCAAAAGCCAAATCCAGACTGCTGGATCTGTACAACAAATGTTGGAATGAAGGCGTCATCCCCCAGAAATGGAAAACCGGTATAATTATCCCGATACAAAAACCAGGCAAACCACAGACACGACCCGATAGTTATAGACCAATTACGCTACTCAGCTGCATAATGAAGCTGTTTGAAAGAATTGTCACCACACGCCTAGTTTTTTTCCTAGAATCTAACAAGAAACTGTCAACGGTGCAAGCGGGGTTTAGACAAAGAATGTCGACCATCCACCAGCTGCTGCGACTCACGAATGCAGTCGAGAGTGGGTTTGCCAAAAAACAAAATACACTAGTGGCCCTGATTGACCTAAAGCAAGCGTATGATTCAGTCTGGAGACCTGGCCTTCTGCGTAAACTGATTGACATTGGTGTCACCGGCAAGATGCTCAGTTGGATTACTGATTTCCTGAAAAGCCGAAAATTTAAGGTTAAGTATGGTGACAAGGAATCTAAGGAATTTGAAGTGAAAGACGGTGTCCCACAAGGAAGTGTTATCAGCCCTGTTTTGTTTCTTATAATGATCAATGATATTGTCAATTCAGTGCCTGGAGGTGAAAACAGTATGGGCCTATTCGCAGATGATATATCCATCTGGGTGTCAGCTGACAGACTACACGCTGCAGAGACAAACCTTCAAAGATTCTTGGACTCTGTAGTCGAATTCTGCAAGCAAAATAAATTCATCATCAGCACTGAAAAAACAGAAGTTGTCCTTTTCAACCAAAACGAAACCGACAAAGCCAGTGATGTTATAGTCATGATAGAAGGGAAACGACTAAAAGTCAGTAACCAAGGCAAATACCTAGGTGTACTTTTTGATCGACGGATGACGTGGATACCGCACATCACTAACCTTCAAAGAAAAATAGCTCCTCGCTTCAATCTGCTTAAAAGATTGAGTAGTGTTAAATACGGCACCAAACGTCAAACTCTACAAGACTTGTTTGATGCCACCATACGACCATGTCTGCAGTATGGTATTGAATTATGGGGAAATGCCTCGAAATCTGCAACTAGACCTATTAACAATCTACAAAACAGAATACTGCGCTTTATAACCGGTAGCCTCCCATCTACACCAATCGAAGCTCTACAAATAGAAACTAACACGCCTTCAATCAAAATGCAACATGAAAGAGCACTGACTATTACCACACAGAAGCTGAGGCATATGCCTACGGACTTTGCGGCGAAACGAGTGCTTACAAATACGGAGCGGACAAAATGTAAAAAACAAAAACTACTAAACAAAATGCAGGAAGCTATAAATTCTACAAACATCCGCGACGACGCTATCCTAATAGATCACTACGAGACCTTGAACCCCCTGGACTATAGCCCTGTCCCTATCTTTCCTTATGCATCAAAAACTAACAAGCAACAGACTCCGATAGAACAATTGAACTCTGCTAAAGACACTATTTCACAGTATCCGATGGGACAATGGATACACGCTTATACGGATGGATCAGTGGATCAGCAAAGACAAGCCAGTGGTATAGGTATTGTTATAGAAACCACCTATACTGACGACATCACAGCCAGTGAAGCCACAGGATTCCCACTATCCTCAACAGAGACGGAACTTAAAGCTATACGAAAAGCTGTGGATATTGTCCTTGAAATTAAAACAGCAGAGGAAGTGAAAGTGGTAGTTTTTTGTGACTCACGTTCCGCTATATTTGCTGCAGAATTTGACACATATATTGCTATGCAAGTTAAAAACAAAATTGATCTTCATATATGCTGGATTCCTGGACATTGTGGGGTTCAACAGAACGAAAGGGCTGATCGACTAGCAAAGCGGGCCCTTGACGAGCCGCAACCAGAAAAAAGACTAGGACCAAAAGACACTATCAAGCTAGTTAAAAAAAATGCTCTGTGTATGTGGCTCCAAGAATGGGAAAACAGTACTAAAGGCAGGAGATATTTCGAGTACCGACGCAGCCCGCACACAAGTGATGCTATCCTAAGCCTCAGTCGGCAAGAATCAACCACCATTTTTCGATGTAGATCAGGGCATGGTCACTTTAAAGAACACTTATACAGAATAAAAGCATCCGACACTCCAAACTGCCTTTGTGGAGAGCCAGAGAATCCGAAGCATATTATAATTGATTGCGCACGGCATAGAAGACATCGTCTACGGATATGGAACAACAAAACGCCAACCCTTGCAAGAGCCCTGTACGGTAGTGTCTACGACCTACGGAAAACCTGTGCGTTCCTGAAATCCATCAAATGCTCTCCTTAATGATGAACATAGAGCCCGTGGGCACCACCAAAATGAGATTGAGAGGTATGTAACCATGTAATATATGTAAACTTTATACATGTCCGACCTATATATGACTATATGTAACTATGCCAATATGCACCTATACCATGACGGATATATTATAATTACAGGTATGACCAGACATTAAAAGTAGACCAATCAAACCAAGTAAACGGAGCCAAAAGACATCAAATGAGACATCGCCAAAACCGGTATGTTTGAAATAACTAAACACAACACATTCCAACACACGGGATCCGCTGAGATAAATGTCGCTTGCGCCAAGGCCAATAGGCTTGCGGGGAGGTGCCCCAGCCACTAGGCGGGCCCCAGTGAACATGACACATATACGTAGTACACAGAGGACATCATCTTGGTTGGAGCCTTGGACATATCTAGATAGAAACACTCCGTGTGTATATATACGGACTAGAAACCTAGTGGCTGGGGTGGGCGACACGGGAACGCCAGTAATTACCGGGCCTTCCGCTCCCCCAGCGTGACCCTCGGACTGTTTTGTGGCCCCCCACAGCCAGGCACATGCACACATAGCACATAATGAATAACCTATTGCCTGCTGTTTCGCCACAGGGCAGTTCTCTCGACCTTAGGAAGGTTGAGTGCGGTTTGTGTAGTTCCCGAACTTCTCTGTAACCGTGAGGGTGGTAAAAAAAAAAAAAAAAAAAAAAAAATACAATGTATATAACTTTTCAACACTTTGGCCATTAAATAACCAGCACAGCAATAACTGCGTTGAGTCAACCTTGGACCGAAGTAAATCTAATCTCTGAATCACTGTGGCTCAAGACCCCTACCACGCGTCAGGCGATCATTAAAATAACACTGACGCTTGCACAAGCATGAAGTCAACGCCGAGATCTTCAGACTGGCACAAGCACAGCCAGACAATTAACTATGTGCATAATATGTCATTTTCACTTAAAATACGAAATAAATATGTAGTTAAATTATGTAACTATCCGGTTTATGAGCGATTCCATTCTTATCTTCAATTGAAAAATAAGTTAGTTTTCTTGCGATTATATACTGATCAGTTGCCAGAAAAAACTTGGCTGTCATGAGTTCACTCAATAAAAAAAGTACTGACTTATAACCATACGTGGGCAGCTACCGAATTCTGGGGGGGGGGGGTGAGCCTGAAAAGACTGAAAACTAACATCAGAGTTACACACTTACATAATATATGATGGGGCAACAAGTATAGACAGATACAACACTTGTACACCATGAATTTGGTACAGCTGTGTTCTCTCACGGGCTCATACTCACACATCCATCTTGAGTTGGCGAGGACAGCCTGAATTCTATAGCAGGAATACAATGGCCATACATGTAACGGGGTCAAAATTTTAGGGGGCCTCTCCGGCCAAACTTTGGGGACCCTTCGTCCCGGATCGACCAAAAATACCGTAAAATTTGAAAAATTTTGGAAAAATTTCGCAAAAAGGGCCATTTTTTCTAAATTTTGCCCAAATTTTGGAGACCGTCTCTACCGGCTCCTCGATTTGGGGGGGTCTTTCCCATCCCCCCTCATACATGTATGACAATGGCTGTGAGTGGTAGTAAAAACGACACAGCTACACTACATATATATTGTTTGTTCACCGTATGCCAGCAGAACTCTGTGGTGATCAGTGCCCGATGCCCAGCAACACTGAACCACGAAACATATTTTAAGAGACTGTTCACAATGAGACTTTTTTTACTGAAGTTTTATCATATTACAGTTTTTACCGACAGTTATATAGTAGACATCATGAGAATTTATAATATTTTGATCCATTGGAATTCTCAAGCCTCCTCTGACTCATTTTTTAATCCTAGTCAAAACGCAGATCAAATGGCTTAAAAAGCCATACACCGCAAATCGAATTAACTAAAATTAACTGTTGACTATTAACTAAAACTATTAACTATTAACTAAAATTAACTATTATTTTAGTCTAAGTTACGTACAGAATGCTGATATATAACTCACATTTTCAATATGTGAGGGAAAACTGGCGACTTTTACCTCCAAATAAATTACTGTGCAAAGAGTTCGCGTTCAAGTTTGTGCGACCTGGGCCTGATTTATCGAAACAAAATGTTCGTCATCGAAAATGTTCG
The DNA here is from genome assembly GCA_030248245.1 of Trissonchulus sp. WLG1_4. NCBI lineage: Eukaryota > Metazoa > Nematoda > Enoplea > Enoplida > Ironidae > Trissonchulus > Trissonchulus sp. WLG1_4. Next base: position 40,456 of record JASANF010004716.1, on the reverse strand, counting down.
TCATCGAAAATGTTCGTCATCGAAAATTTTGGATTGATCGAAACATTTTCGATGACGAACATTTGTTTTTTCGATGACGAACATTTGCTTTTTCAACGGCGAGTTCGTCATCGAAAAAGCAAATGTTCGTCATCGAGAATGTTCGTCATCGAAAAGTTCGTCATCAAAAATGTTCGTCATCGAAAAAGCAAATGTTCGTCATCGAAAAAGCAAATGTTCGTCATCGAAAAGCAAATGTTCGTCATCGAAAAAGCAAATGTTCGTCATCGAAAAGCAAATGTTCGTCATCGAAAAAGCAAATGTTCGTCATCGAAAAAGCAAATGTTCGTCATCGAAAAAGCAAATGTTCGTCATCGAAAAGCAAATGTTCGTCATCGAAAAAGCAAATGTTCGTCATCGAAAAAGCAAATGTTCGTCATCGAAAATGTTCATTATTGAAAATTTTCAGCGTTCGAAATTAGATCAGTCGTTCTAAGTCTAAAGTTTAGACTCTAAACATTCTGAATTAGAACAATTTCATTAAAGTCTAATTTCTCTAATAATAATAATAACTACTACTAACTACTTCCAATACTTTACTACTACCTAAGACTACCTAATACTACTAAAATTGAGGTACAATAAAGTATTGAATTTAGTGGTTCTGTCTGGTGCCAATAGATAGTGGCAAACTCTCAAAGTTGAATATTATTTGTTTCAACTTTTCCGCAACATTAACTAAAGTTTTGAAAAACTTTACATAAATCATTTTGAGGAAAGAGAACTAATTTAATAGTTCAGAAAAGCTGAAAAGCTGGTTATAATTTCACAGAGCTCGGTTCATATACTCGCCCTTGTCCTTGTCCCTATCATTTTGTCCTTGAGCAATTCCAAAATTACCTGGCCAGATAAGCCGATTTTTGGCATGAAGATATTTGACCTCAATTCCAGACCGAATACAAAATTCGTCTAAAACGCTTCCGTTAATGCTTCACAGCAGCTGACCGAAATGTGCCCTAGTCCTTCTTGTCCCTCTGTGTTCTCAAGGACTAGTATGAACCGGTCTTAAATTAAGTACGCCTGAACCAAATGCTTGAAACGGCCAGCCGACTCTCTTTGCAGTATGGTCGCAGATATTAGTTATTCAGTTAACAGCTATTAGGGTCGATTCATACTTCAGTAGGGCATATAGACAAAGCCTGTATAATCCGTTTTTTAATTCTTACTTTTTAAGGCAAACGCGCATAGCTTGGGCCTAGGTTGCGTTCATATTTTTGAACAGTGTGTCCGTTTGTCCGTATGCCCGGGAGTTTTGGCTAAGTTAAACTGAAATTAACTTTGCCGGGCATATACGGACAAAGTGAAATAGTGCGGTTTAGTATATGTAGATGAACGGACATATGGCTGACAGGCAAAGTGGCAGATGGCTGTACGGGCGAAGGTATGAATTGAACGCCCATTCTGCTGTTCAGTTGGCCCCAATGTCCATACGGCAGTACGGTTATTTTAATAATTAATAGTAAAAATTTGTATTAAAAATACTTTTAATTTCAAATATTTTATTAATATTAATATTAAAAATATAATAAATAATATAATATAATAATATAATAAATTAATATTTTGCGCTGTTGTGCTATTTACATTAATATTTAATTAATAATAAATAAGGTTGGCTAATTATATTAATATTAAAATTACTGCCAGCTGCTTATGTACCTATAGATGTTCGCAGTTGAAAATTTCAACGGAGGTACCGAGCTCCGTTGAAATGTTCGTCATCGAAAAAATTTTCGATGACGAGCTTTTGTCATTTAGAACATAATAATGTTCTAAAAGACCAAAGCTCGTCATCGAAAAATTTCTCGATGACGAACATTTTCGATGACGAACTTTCGATGACGAACATTTGTCTTTTGATAAATCACCGTTGAAAAAACAAATGTTCATCATCGAAAATGTTTCGATCAATCCAAAATTTTCGATGACGAACATTTTCGATGACGAACATTTGTCTTTTCAATAATGAACATGTATTTTCGATGACGAACATTTGGTTTTTCGATGACGAACATTTGGTTTCTCGATGACGAACATTTTTGATGACCAACATTTGTTTTTTCGATGACGAACATTTTTGATGACGAACATTTTCGATGACCAACATTTTCGATGACGAACTTTCGATGACGAACATTTTCGATGACGAACATTTTGTTTCGATAAATCGGGCCCTGGTTTTAGTGAGCACACAAAATTCATGAAGAAAGGAATTATTTGAAAATAGCAACTACCTACCAACGCATACATACGTAAGCATACAGAGTATATGTCTATGGGTTCGGGCTCGGGGGGATTTTCACTCCACTCTCACCCTTCTCAGAAAACAACTTCCACCCCGCCCCCGCGTACCACCACCCAGACAGGTGTTTTCATCGATCACCACAAAAGGTAACTGCACACTCCTCTCCCCTCCCCCAGAATATGTAACTAAAACCGGTGACTCACCAAGACAACTTACAAGACGACTCCCCCAGGGGTGGTCCACCATTCTATATAATAGGTAACCTACATACAACAAATTGGAGTCCGATGTGGTAATTTTTTTCATGTTTCGCGGGTCGAAAAAAAATTGAGCGACCCGCGCAGCCTGAAGTGGGTACCCGCGGGTTGACCCACGGCTCAAATTATCCGACCCAACCAAACCCAACCAGCGTCCACCTCTGCTCCACCCCAGAGATCCCTTCAAATTTCCTACTATACAAACAATGATTTTTAAGTCTTTAGTTTCTGTAAAAATTAAAAAAATATGAAAATGCGTCTAGGTATCAGAATTACACAGAAAATATTGTCAACGGCGAACATTTCGAACGCAAACCATTTTTTACGAATGACTTTGTGACAGCTAATTTTTTAACAGCTAGCAGATTCAAAGACTATTATTTCAACAGCAAACAATTTCAATCAAGAACTTTTTGTTTTGGACCTGGAGATGTCGACAGTGATAATTAAATATAACTAAAAAACCCGGAAAAAATCATAGCATTCTCTTAATATAGGCACTTAACTCAAAGTGTAAGAATCCACAAAAGCTTTTATTTTTCACAAATTAGACGCAAAAACACTAAAACTGCCTCGTTTTTGGTCTTTTTAAAAAATTCGTCAATGTTTGTTATGACATTTTTGTAAATTTCAAGGCCATTTTGATCAAACGTTTAATCCATTTAGACGATTTACCTTACGTTCTCTACTTAATTAAATTAAGTTCTGTATTCAAAAACAGCTACAGACAAAGGCAAATATAAAATACCTACATTTCTGCCGAGCATCACCAATTTAAGAAACAAACTTGAAATTCCTTCATTTGATTGCAGTTTAATGTATTATTTTACAAACACGTGTCAAAATTTATTTTCAAAGTTAAATTTTGTGTCAAACCTGAAAGAAATGCGCAAAATATGTTAAAACCGACAGAAAATGGTTAAAATTTGCAGAAAAAGAAATGAATCGTGGGCAAATCGTGCAGTTAATCACTTTTACAAAATTTACATTGTGTCAAAACTGCAAACTACATTACTACCGACCAGGGAAAAGTGAAAATTTTAAGAAATTTTACGATTTAGAATGCTACTACAAAAGTCGCTTTAAAACGGTGTAAAGAAAAAGCAGGCAAAAGTTCTAGGCAGATTTTCAAACTTTCAATTTTGGACACTAGTTTTCTCTATAATGTACTTAATTCACTTCAAGGCTATTTTAATTTAATACCATTTACTTGTCAGAGAGGGACCTGGGAAAAATTACAGTCCTATCCCGCTTCAACTTAACAACCAGAGCCCCTATTTAAGACATCATGACGACTTAAAAAATTAAATCCTTCATCAATCTGAGCTTTACAAAAAAACTGCAAAATCTTCCTGTACTGCTAAACAAAACTTTACCCCCTCGCCAAACTTTTTCTCAGCCATTATGGTCCGAACCCTAGCAGGAATGCCTTTTGTTCAAACTCCCCAATAAAACCTGCGTCATTCTTAGTCGAGCGCCTGTGCAAGTTTGTCTGTTCACCAATCTTTCACCGGCCGCCTCCGTCTGTCGACAATAACATAAATTGTCGAGTAGTCATTCCCCAAACAGCAGAATCATCGTTGAACACTAACTGGGCTGCTCTTTGCACCACTCACTCCTAGACCACTATGTAAGTTCAGTTCGCTTTGATATTCTTGACATAGTCCCCATGCTATTTGTCTTAAGAATACTCCTGCGCCATAGCACTTCAGGCAAGCATGCCGCATGGACAATTCGAATCTAAAGCTGTTTCACAAGATGTAGAAAAACGTGGAGAATCTCATGTGTGGCGAACTGGCTTAAGGTGCCCCATGATGATACCACATAACGTCGGAGGGTGGTACCATGTGACACCCCGTGCGGTGTCACACGCGTTTTACCTTGAAACAAATAGTCAATTCGATGCTTCCAGTAATGTCCATCACTGGGTGCCGATGGTCACTTTACTGCCTGCCTGCACTGTCGTTCAGGTCATACTATTTAGGCCGGGTTCCAGTTGGCACAAGCACAACCACAGACGGTTCACATTGCAGAAAATTCTGCACAAGCACAAGCACGACGCTTGTTCAAAAATTTTATCTTTTGCACAAGCACAGCCAATCAGCTGATTTTGTAGCTATCACTTTGGCATAAATGGCGCAAAACTAAACGGAAAGCACTGGCGGTCCCAGACTTCGATTTCGGGGGGGGGCGGAGGTCTGAAGAAATTTTTGTACTTTTTATAATAGCGTTTTTCAGCTTTACGCTAATTTGTTATAACCGCAGCCATATCAAGGGCAATGAATTGAGTCTGTTTGTAGTAAAAACCAGTAGTGTACCCAGAAAAAATAGAGAATTTTTCAATTTTTAGGCCGAATTTGGTCAACTGGAGACGTATCAGAAATTTTTTCCGACAGGAAAATAAAACACATGATGAGAACATCACATCAGATAGTGTTTTACACAACTAAATGCAGCATATATAATATACTCGTGTAGACATGCAAATGCAGCATAATGTACTCATGTATACATGTATAGGCTTTGATGAAAGATAATAAGAAGGAATAGTATATAAGTCATAAAGTTGCAGGGGTCTGGGGGCGGCAGCCCCCAGAAAAAAATTGGGGGAAATTTTTGATTTTTAGGCCAAATTTGGTCAATTGGAGACGCATCAGGAAAATTTTTTGGCCGGACCATAAAAACCAAAGGGGGGACCCTTGTGTAAAATTTCAGTCGGGAAAAATTTCGGGAGGGGCGGCCGCCCCCCCCCCCCCCCCCCACCCCCCCCTGGGACCGCCCCTGACGGAAAGGTGTCGTTTTTGTGGGAAACCCTTTTCTTTCTTTCTTTTAACTGTAGTTTCGTTTCGTACTTTAAACAACATTGCGTTTTAGCTTTATTTTTCCCTTCTTTCCAGTTTATTTTCCTTCTTCCATAAAATAGAACGAGAAAGTTTTAAAACTGCGAAATTTTTAGCTCAAAAGTCAAAACGAAAACGAAATTTCTGAACAGAAAAGACGTTACACTGATGGGCTTCAAGTTGATTTTGTTGGACTTGTGCTGGTGCTCGTGCCAATGTGAACGTCTACACGTTGTGCTCGTGCTTGTGCTTGTGCAAGTGTGAATTCGGCGTTACACCAACACTTCGATTGTAGCCAAAGCTGGTCGTGAAAACTGCTTAAAAGACTCCAACACAGCTTCTCACAAAATCTAAATTCTGCATTTATAGCGTTTGCCAAGCAACATCTAATAGCATAAATACAGCCTATTAAAGTTCGTTACTTAGCTACTGACTATTGTCCAATTGTAACCATAATCTTACACAAAATTTATTTAGTACAAGGTTTTACTTCAGAAATCAAAGCGAAAACCTTATACAATTCACTAGCGTCGGTTAAAAGTTAATTACAACACATTTAGCTAACTTTATTTCTAAATACCGGATGCATTTCACTGATTAAAACCACCTATTAGGCTATAATTTTAAAACCTTTAAAATTGAATTGCTATTCAACTATCAATTAAAATAAGTAGAAAATGAGCCATAGCAAGTATGTAGCGAATACCAAATGAATAATTTCTAATTTTCGCCCAGTAAAATATGTTACCAAATCAACTGTCAAACTGTTGGTTTGGAACCAGATTTTAATGAAATAAAACAAGCGAGTGAATCGAATCGAATCATCATAAAACTTTAGAGAAGAACGCACCCTATAACGGGAGCATCCCAATTTCACACTCAACAGCACTCAAAATCTCCAACTTTATTCGCTATCGTTCATTAACCCGCAAATCTTCCAAGAGAATGAATGAAAAAAAATATTGTTCCCAAAAAACTGGATTTTATTCGTTCGTCTAATGTGCGGCCATTTAGGCTATTTTCGATTTATGGAAAAAATTTCGCCATTAAATACCTATCTATCTGCATATTTCGTTCACGTATTTCTCTTTAAAAGTAATTTTGATGAAGAGAGGCAAAAAATTGCGGCAAAAACTGGCTACTGAAATCCTGGATGAAACGCTTTGTCGAATTCTAAAAATCGCAAATGTCTACGCAATAATAAATTTTATTTGAAATTTTTTGCGGGGAAACAATTGTAAACAAACAGTGCAAAACAGTAACATTTGCTGAATTTAATGTACTATTGATGTATGTATGCATATATCTAAATCTAAAATCAAGGGGAAGGGGGGGTAGCAGGTGCCAATAAAACTTATATCAAGATCCCAAAAATATATTTTGGACCCAGCTGTTGGGGTTAAATAAAAAGCCTTAAGTTAAAAAATCCCTTATTTTCGCCCACCTCATCTGCGACCCTCTCTTTCAAAATGGCTGTCGTTACATCGTATGGACACTAATGCACTCTCTAGTTGTCACACTTCAAATGAAACAAAAAGAAGCAAAAAGACCTAAAATATTACCAAAAGGCGTGCAAAATGTACGACTTGTGTTCAACAACTAGTTGCACATCTAATCTCCCTTGGACAGCACAAAACACGCGCACAAAACAAAGCGGAAATACCACTAAAAAGAATTCAAAATTTTAAATCCATAATTACTTATTGTAAAGTACATTTTATTGTTTTTTCCAAACAATTGTGAGTGTGCGTGTTTAGTACACTAAACAGAACTAGTAGTAATAGGAATAGTAGAGTAGTCATTGTAACAGTTAACGTTAAAATCAGCCAATGACGCGCAGCGCAGGGGAAGGCAGGCAAAAGTCGCGGCTGATTGGTTAAGATGGGGCAGGGAGAGAGTGCGGCAAATTAGTGGAGCATGACCAACTTTTTGGACACGGCTGACAAAAGAAGAGACCGACCAAGCAGTAAATACAGTAGCCCGTGTACCGTACGCCTGTATAGGTGACTAGACAGCGCTCCACTATAAAACACCCATCGCTGCTCTCCACAATCAGTCAGCATCTGGTCTCCTACAACCACCACCACTACCAACGGGGCTGAACACAGTCGTCTACTTTGTCTTTACTGTAAGTACTACTCTGTCGCTCTCTCTCTCTCTCTACTATGACTACTGCTACTACTACTGCTACAATTTTATTCCGGATTTGCATTCCATATTTTATTTGAATTTTTCAACCCACAATTTTGTATTGTAAATTTAAATTTTCATTAAAATTTTTATGTGGGACAATCCTACAATTATTTGACCAAACCACTTTCCGCTTTCAAGCCCCACTTCTCTCCAATCCATCTACAATCAAAAGCATCACTAACTACTGTTTACTATTGCAAAAAATATTCTCCTACAAACTTCGATCAACCAGTCTTCCCTTATGCCGAACCACCTTGATTTCAGCCTTCTATGCTGGTTTCCTACCTTTTTCCTGTAACTCTACAGCTCCTCGTTAAAACTCCTCCCTTCTTAATCAATTCCAACAAAAAACTGAATGCCGGTGGTCCGAGTCCACTGCCTAGATTCATGTTTCCTTTTGTGATTCTATCAGATTGTTCTGTTCTACTTTCAGAGTACAGCAATCTAAGTCATCATGATGGAGTACGAGGACGGTATCCGCGAGAAGGCCTACAAGTTCGTGGCCTACACCGCCGTGGCCTTCAGTGTCATCTCCATCTTCTCAGTCAGCATCACCCTGCCCGCCGTGCTCAACTACGTCAAGCACATGCAGATGACTGTAGACAGAGATATACAATTCTGCCATGTAAGCCAAACACACACTCAGTCTTGAGCTGCAAAAAACAATCTAAGCCTAAAAGTTCATTGCTAATTTCTTTGCCACTGAAAACTGAGTCTTGAGAAAACAATAGTATGTACGGATCTCTAAACCATGGACTGATTCCTCGTTAGTCTGTAAAAATGTAGAGCTTACAGTATATACGTGTGCAAATTTCATCTCGTTTAAATTTCACTGCGTCAATGCCAAACAAAAAATGCAAATGTTTCTACCGGAAAAAGCGTGCCCTAAGCGTGTCCTAAAATACAATAAAACCGATACGAAGAGCAAAAATTGAAAGCATTTTCAACCTGCAATAGTCACGAAAAATTTCGCTTAGAAGTGCAGTTCTTTCAGTCACAATATTGTTCTTTTAGACAGCGGCGAAGGACATCATCTTGGAAGCTAACTCATTCAGACTGCCCGAAGCTCATGGTGGCAACAGAACCATCTCAAAACGTCAAGTTGCTGGCTGTGAAGGTACGGTTAGCTGAATCTGGTCAGGTCGAGCTAAATCAGTCACAGGTTCAAATCCGCGCATCACTTTGGTTTGATCTCTCAGAAATACTAAATTTTCTAATGTTTTCTTTTCTTTTTTTCGAATATAAATTTTAAATTATGTGCATGTGGAAACAGTTTGTTTCATTGTTTATGCAAATCTGTATCGCCCTCTTCAAAATGAGTGAGATAAACTAAATTTTGAACTAAATTCTCACAAATTTGAAATTTCCCAGATATATACATTTTCTGTGTATATATTTTATTCAACGGTGATAAATCTCATTAGTAGCTTGCTGCTCATTCATTTATCATATTATATGTCTTGCTGCCTGTTCACAAATTATAGTCACACACAGATAAAAACATGAATTGTAACAACTTACGAAATTCTACATCATCTATTTGGGTGATTACAATCTGTCAGGTCTAATTATAAAGTAGGACAATAAAATTTTTGCCAATCCAAATCCAAAATAGTAATTTGGGAAATTACTCATCCAAAACTGCCTTTGTTTTGACTTGTCATCTTGGAAACTTCTTCAACCTTAAAAATAGAAATTTCTGTTGTGATTCTTAATTGAGCAAACGAAACAGAGCACATCGAAAATCGTTTTGGTATTTTTACAAATCGCAGCTGAAGCGTTAGAAAAATTTTAAACCAGCCTAATGGAAAGCACTTTGTACAGAAAACAAGAGACACAAAGTTTAAACCCTGTTTTCCCACATTTTCTACTTATCCTTCCCAAAAGTTTTGATAAAACAAATTCCATTTTCGATTGGACTTTTCTGTGCTAATTCATTCTTGAAAGGTCATTTTTTGTTGGGACAACTCTACAAATTTAATATAGTCTCACACAAAAAGGAACTTTTGAAAAAATTTATTTAAACAATAAATCCCCAATGTCAACTATTCATTTTAACAGTTTGACACTGAAGTTAAATTGCTTTCATTGTACAGAAAAAACTTGTGAAAATTACTGGGTTAGTAACTAACTGTCATCTCAAGGTCAAATCTTGACAATTCCTGCCCCCACAAAAATTCATCAATATTTATGTTCTCAAATGGTCTCTTTTAAACATTCAATTTACCGGGATAACCTTCACCCAGAAGTTTTGATAGATTTCGAGTTTAGCTAAAAACACCCAGCCATACATTTTAAATTGGAGCATCTTAAATTTCAGTAATGCCGTCTAAGACTGACAGACGATTGAGGAAGTCACTTATACAGCTTAAAGACCATGTGGTTAAGAAATTACAACAAAGCCTTTTTTCAACAGCAAAAAGCTACTCAATCTCAAATCATCTGACGTCTTATTTCAGACTGCTGCCTGCCTGGCGACCCCGGACCTCCCGGACCTCCCGGCGTGAACGGACAGCCCGGCATTCCCGGACGACCAGGATATCCCGGATTCCCAGGACGTCCCTCTGCTCTCTGCCGAGAGATCACCACTATCCCACCATGCAGACCATGCCCGGCTGGTGCTCCCGGTGACCCCGGACCCCAGGGACCTCCCGGTATAGAATCGTATTTCATTGCACAAGTCTAAGCATATTATCACAGTTACCAATCTAAGTGCAATTAAATTGAGATTTAAAAATTTCTAGTAAGAAAAATGAAACACGCTTTTTAGGCGGCCAAATAAACGTTGACTTGAAGTTAATAACTTTCCTTCTACATTGCAGGAGACCCCGGCACTCCTGGTCGTCCAGGCAACCCCGGAACCGACGGCAGCCCAGGACAGCCCGGACCTCCTGGTGGCCCCGGACCCCGAGGACCCCCCGGACCCGACGGTCCCCCTGGCGACCCCGGCACCCCCGCGCCCAGCACCCCTGCCCTGCCCGGAGACCGAGGAAGTCCTGGCGAGCCCGGCCCAGACGGACCCCCCGGACCCCCTGGCAATCCAGGACAGGACGGTCGCCCAGGCAACCCCGGCAACAAGGGACCTCCCGGAAACCCCGGCAGCCCAGGATCCGACGGCGAGCCCGGACCTCCAGGCCCACCTGGACCCCCCGGACCCCAGGGAGAGCGGGGTATCTGCCCCAAGTACTGCGCCTTGGACGGTGGTGTCTTTTTCGAAGACGGAACCCGACGATAGGCCCAGACAATCTGACACTGCCTCGCCCCTCCTTCACAAGCCTTATGATGACGAACAGACCCCTCGATGCTGCTCAAAAGCCTGTTGGACCGAGCTGGATTCGCTATTACTCTTACCCAAACCCCCCTCAAATTCACTTAACAACAAATCCTTTCAGCCTCATATTATATCCCCAGTCATATTATATTATATTATTGGTCTATCTATGTCAATGCTTTCGTGCTCCAAAAAACAAACCTTTTTATTAACTAACTCTTGGCGATACCAAAATTTTATTGATTTTATTAAATCTTCTAAACAAAATTGAAACTTTTCAAACCTTTCTTTCTTTGCCCTCTTCCCTTGTTGTTACTAGCTTTTGTAGTTAATTCGGCTTAATTCGAATATATCAGTGCCTAATTTCTATAACCAATTTCTTTATTGCTACTAACAATATTGTATATATTACAATGAAGTTATGTTAACTATTTGCAAGCAAGAAAGCATTAAAAAAGCAGTTATAATATGTTGCCGTCTTGTGTCTCCTGATTGATTACATTACTGCTTAAACTAAGAACTAAGGTTTACGCCCTTTGGTTGGGCTTCGAGCCTGAAGCTAGACCAAGGCTAAACAAAAAAACTAAAAAAAACAAAAAAATCAAAAACCTGAAGCACATCTGTCCCACTGGTGACATCCCACCAGGAAATAAGAAATACAGATCTAGCCCAGGTATTTAAAATGGTGACTATCTACCAAAGCAGTAAGCCGGAGTGATCACACCGACTCAGTACGATCTGCTCATACCAACTCTTCGTCTATAAGAGTGAGACACTTAATTATGTACTCTTGTTCTTACTAATCCACTACTCTCCAACAAGTTTCCTACAGTCCGAGCAACAAACCACTATATAAACAATATCCAACACAAAAACCCAGGACAATAGCAAAATACCAATTACAAAAATATGTCACGGCCTAGAAGCACCGAGCTGGTAGCTTGACCAATGACGGTCCAGAAATAGCCAAACTTACAGCCTAGCCTGGGTTTTTTTCGCAAAAACGTTCGCAATTGCGAAAACAAAATTGGTGATTGCAAAAAATTTTCAAACCTTTTCGCAAAATTGTGAAAAAAATTTGACGCAGTGGAGGTGAACTCGTAAGGTCTATGCGCTGATTTTTGTGGTTTAGTCGGAAAACATTTCCGATACGCCCCAATTGACCAAATTTGGCCTAAAAATTGAAAATTTCTCCGACTTTTTGTGATCCCGTAGGTCCAGACTCGTGCAACTTTGAGGCTTGATGTTTCTAGTGACTGTAAATGGGACAGATTTTCTTTCATGTATCATCACACCGACTGCATGTAACACTAATAGACAGTATAATAGTGGTCGGAGGTGACATAATTAAGAAACATTTCAAAATGTTAGCATTTTCAGGCCTAACTTGGTCATTGACAGGGTCTTCTGAAATTACTTTACGGCTGAGCATCGATTGTGAAAAATTACACAAAATTCTCAGGACGGCTCCGTAAATTTAAATAAAAATGTCAAATCGTTTTTCAGCCAAAAAGAGTAAAAATTGCGTCAGAATTCATCCTGTATAGGCGGAATACTGTTTTATTAACATTTAAATGCAAAGTCTACTGCATTACGTAACAAAAGCAAGTCTGCGAAAAAAATTTGATTTTGCGAAAAAAATTTCAAGCTTTTCGCAAAATTGCGAAATTTTGCCAGCGAAAAAAACCCGGAGCCTAGCAATAACACTAACGCCTTTTCAAAAACTAGATCAACTATTTTTCATGGTATTTTTGTCGGATAAGTTTGTAAATTCAAATCATAGTATACATTATTACCAACAAATAGCTTTATTGTAATTAAAAAGATAACGCTAATCCTGACAGTTAAAGTTTACGAAATTACCATGATTCTGACTTACTGATAGTAAGTTTGAAATTGAATCTAGAAGAAATTATCAAAAACAAAGCATCCACTGCTTGGTTCTATTCCAATAAAAAAACACCGCACTAAAACAACAATCACCACTTCACCTTCATCAAAAGTTCATAAAAAAATTGAGAGTACATAATAAGAAAAATACCATACTCTTGCACCTATGACCTATTACATAATATGTGCTCTTGCTATTAACAATTGTCTTACGCATATGTTCTGGTCTTTCGATGTGATCTAATCGTGACATGCCCTTGCCCTTCAGTATCGCGTCTACCATCATTTGCTTAGTTACGTTTCGTGGTCGCCTGAAATAAAAAAAGCAATATTGATCACATAATACAAGCAGTTTGAAAACAAGTAAAATCGGTTAGCTTGAGACGACACAAAACTATTGTGGCGTTAGTGTATTGTAATGTTATTGACATGTACAGTACAAAAATTTTAAGTAGCCTACCCCGATAATGCACGCACAGTACTTGTCGAGCCCTAAAAAAGGGGGTTTCCCCCTCGGCAGAAAACAAGGGAGAATAAAAAAATTCTTCACACAAAATCTCAGTTTCGTGAAAATGTGAAAAACAAAAAATGAAGAAATCCCAACATTATTCCGGCATATAGTGCAAGCGTAATATAGCAGCCCACTAGGCGCATGGATTACCGACTATTCTAAGTTTGTCCGGTGTCCCAAGCGCTAGCGCAGTCAAAAATAAAAAAAACACGTTGTTTTTACACAGCGCCGATTTTCAAAAAAACTGATTTAACGACTATTAAATAAGACGGCAACAAGTCAGCAACCCATTGTCTAGATACTAAAATGGCGGAATGCGGGTCGGCTATACATAAATTTTTCCTCTAAACGTGACACCGTCAAAATTTAGGATAAATCACAATCAGTCTCGTTTCAATTATCAATCTATCAAACCAATTTCAGCCTCCAGCCAATAAATTCCCAGCTGCACAGCCATTAGCTCAATGACAAAACATCTAGACAAATTAGCCACCTCACCTTTCATGTTGAGGGCTCCTGCGCCCCCTCCAGTCCTCGCCTCTCCCCTCGCGCCACCGTCTCCGTCTGTTAGCTCGATCGTGTTTCGATCGGTCATGCGAGTGTCGGCTGTCCGCGTGGCTTTCGTTGTCGTCGTGAGATCTGAAGAAACATCGAACCAAAGGGCTGATAAGTCACAAAGTCACATCAAGTACATGACCACTAGGTCTGCAAATAAATAAGATTCGAGCCTCCTGCCAATACTGCATAAGCTACAGAACGAATTCTTATTCTGTTCATGCCGTTTGATCCAAGACATTTTGAATATACCACGCGCATTGGGTTATCATTGCTTATCCGGGGTTTGTAGGGACCAGCAAACTCCAGTGCGTCCTCCAAGGCATATAAGGCAGGTCAGTGCATCAATTCGATGTCTCTGAGGGGAGGGTAGTTTCACTACTTAGTCACTTAGTGAGTACTTATTTTAAAAAAACCGAACATGTACCCCTCTTTTAATTTTCGTACTTTATATACATAAATATTAAATACCGTATACCAATACCGTTATAAATTATTCTCTTATTATAGCAATCTCGACTCTGATACTGGATGTAAACAAAAACTTTAATTTAATTTATTGATTAAAGTCGAAAGCTATATGAGTTAAATTAACTCGTTTACATAACTACGACATTACAAAAACAATATTTTTTAATTAGTCTTGGATGGGTGAGTTGCGTAAATGTTTCAATAAATTCGCTCGCGTTCCTTTTGCTATCGATTCAGGCAGCATATTCCATTTACGTGTTATACATAGCGTAAAAACTGGCATAAACGTACATAAAAACTGGCTGTTTACTGCTAGAAAAAACAGAGTAGTACATAATAAACATCAAAAATCAAAGTACGCACTTTTTCCTCTCATCTTTGCGATGTTTGCGCTCGTGTCTATGTGGAGAAGATCGTCTATGCCTTGTATCGTCGGCATCTGAATGTTTTCGATGCTTCTTTGGATCATCAGGGCTTTTGCTACGATGGGATCGTTTCCGAAGGGAATGTTTGTCGTCATCGTGACGAGTAGAGCTTTTTTTAGTTCCGCCGTCTTCCTTTGTTCGCTGATCTAAAAAAGCACTATCGTGCAAAGTAAAGGACAACGATAAAACATTCAGCAGCCATCATGTTATAGAGAAACTTGCGTTATGAAGTCTGCCACGAAAAATAAACTTCGATAGAACTGCCAGACCCCGTTTGACTTTTTACAGTTTATAACCGTAATACTTGTTTTTACTGATCACCTGATGGTAAAACACAATTAGTACTAGACTTTTTGCATAAGTATTTGGTATAGTATTATCTAAGTCATATATAACTCATACCAAACATGCACCAATTCGCACCAGTTTCAACGACAACATGGATAAAAATAACTGTATAGTATACCTTTAGAACTTTTATCATTCTCAGCAGCAAAACATTTGGCAGCTACTCGATCAAGT
Source organism: Trissonchulus sp. WLG1_4 (assembly GCA_030248245.1). Taxonomy (NCBI): domain Eukaryota; kingdom Metazoa; phylum Nematoda; class Enoplea; order Enoplida; family Ironidae; genus Trissonchulus; species Trissonchulus sp. WLG1_4. The sequence goes on along the minus strand of JASANF010004716.1, from coordinate 25,237 downwards.
TTGCTCATGGCAGGTTTCTCAGTCTCTGTCTCTTTGCACGTGCTCGCTTTTAGATCAATGTCGTCTTCCAGTAATGAATCACGAAAATTGTCACTGTCAGTGTCTGAATTGTCTGTGGTCGGTCGTCCGGGAAATTTAGCCGGTTCCGGTTGAGCAAAGGCTGCATAATCAGACGGAGCATCTTTCCATTTACTGCTGGAGTACTGGGGATACTGAATTAACGTCGGCTCCTTGCTAATTGGCGATTCTCGCGCAGTTCTGCTTCTAAAACAGAAAATAAATTCAATAATTATTATCATTATTATTCCCGACATATTAAACAGTTGAATAATAAACTAAATTTAATATGCTCACTTTCTATTAAAGCTTTCGAAAGGCCGATTAATTACAGGGCGTGGGCGTATAACTCACAGACGCAGGGCTGATCGCGTATTTTCAATACGATCTGATAATTTCTAAATGTAACCCCACATGCATCAAACTGCACAAAACAGAAAAAAGTTTACTATATATATATATATATATATATATATATATATATATATATATATATATATATATATATATATATATATATATTTCATGCAACAAATTCCGACTACAAATCTTATTTCGGAATTGAACCTTTTATCAGCCGACGATTTTGATGCCAAATCATCGGATGTTCCTTCGGGCTTAGTGCTTCCGGTTTTCTTCTTTATCGACTCCGACTCACTGTCAGCACTTGATTCCGAATCACTCGAACTATTATACGCACAAAGCATTCGCTGCGACTTCGACTTCGCCTAAAACATTAAATGTCACAAGAATAGATTAATTTCCACCCTGATCAGCACTCTGAACGGCGCTGATATACATTACTTCAGAAATTTTACACGTCAAAGAAACAAAACAGTTTATGCACTTTTGTCAAAAAGGTTGAAGTTTCACTGGGCGTTTCACACTTTCACATATTATATACTCCAACATCACTACTCGTTGTCTAAACGATAGCACAAGATTATTATAATTAGTATATACAATTTTGAGAAAACACAGACATTGTGTCAACGTGAAAAAGGTACACACCAGCATGATACAATATTTGCTTGTTGTGGTTAACATGTTTCATATAGCACAGAAATTGCCAGCTGCGAAATTTTGCAATAGCTGATTTTATGGAATTTCATCAAAAATCACCGTGTTAGTTAAAAACAATCAGTAAAAAGTTCAGGATCGGAATACTTAAGCAGGATTTTTAAACCGTCTACTCAGACTAAAAAAACTCGTTTAATCGTCCAAAAGAATGAGTTCTCTATTTTCAAGCAAGATCGTGCATAACAACCCTGGCGTCGCCTTGCAAAAGTTGAAGTTGCCATCACCGAATGCCGCCCCCGCCCAAAAAAAATCGAGGGGCGGGGGGAGGGTTCCAAAAATTTGGGTAACAGATAGTAAAAATGGCAATTTCTTGCGGAAATTTTACAAAATTTAGGAAATTTTTGGTCAATCAGAGATTCAGGGGGGAGGTTCTCCGAAATTTTGACCCCGTTACATGTCTGTTTTACACAAAATGAAAACAAAAAGCAAGGAAGCAGTTTACAAAAAACTGTTATCAAACATATATACTGGTATAGTATGTATATATTTATAAAAGTAGACAATAAAACCACAATATAACAGTTTGATAAACTATATATTACAGTTATGTACTGGTTACTAACTCCCATATTACCTTACCACTTGGTCGTAAACGTACCCTATTCCCCACCGGGCGGCTGTCACCAGTTGAATATTGTGGTTCTCTTTGACCCAAATTAAGGTCACCTTTTCCTTCAGCAGCTGAGCCATTTCAGTTGGACTATTTATAAGAATAAATGTGTTAGCTCTACGAAATTTCACTGTTTCTGCAATCCGCAATCATTCAAAGCCCCGTGGCAATTTTAACTTACCGCACCGAGTCAAAAGAGTAAATAAATTATTAGAGAGAACTAGTCACTAAACACTTCTTCAAGGTGACACAAGGCATGTTGATATCTGATTGAATTATTGAAAATCTAGGCACACTATGTTCGCCACAAAAAATTGTTAATTAATTGAACGTCCAGTTTTTATTGACACAACTAATGTGTAGCTGTAAAAGAACTGTAGCAAAAAACCTGTGTGCCACCCCGACGAACCGTTTTTACGAAAAGAACTGGTGTACAGCTATATATTAGATTTGGTGGAGAGTTGGTATATATTTCGTGTAAAAAAACGAAAAACGTACAAAAAAAGTCGATACCTTTACTTAGCTCACCTCTAGAACTTTTTCTGACAGGTCAGATGATTTTTCTTTCATGGTCCTTTTAGAACGGTCGCCTAAACAAAAACCCATATAAACATTAAAGCAAATACTATTGCCAACATGTTTGGCCACTATGTTAACTATTTTATTATATATATAATATGTCCTCTAACCATATATTTATCTGCACCTGTAGATTTATTTATTTATCCATGATTACTAATTACTATATACTTAATAGATGCAATAAAATGGCTGCGTTATATATTGTTTTTGGCAAAGGCTATGGCATATACACGGTAAGAATTAACGATGTCATGAACAAGGGAAATTTCAGATCATATAACGCATCAGCTGTCGGCAGCCAATGAATTCATCTTTTAATTAAGTTTTAATATAAATTTATATACAAGTACTCAAAGCACCATTTCTCACTTTGATGGACAATACACAAAAACCTACCACAGCCTCACAGGCTGTGAAATTGTGAATAGACTAAACTCACCTTTTTCTTTGGGCGAGTCCACGGCAAGCTCTCTTTCAAACTGCTCATACTCAGCCGTCATACACTTATCAGCTCCGTGCCACGTCTTTGATGAAGACATGCAATCTGGTGCAGAAGATTGCTGCTCAGAATTCTGAAATACTTAATTAACTGCAGAGTGCAGACAGCTTTTTTTTGGTCAAAAATGCAAAATTGCAGAAATGAAACTTAAGAATGACGTTGCGAAAATAAAAATGACGGAAGCTTTGACGAAAGCTTTTGAGCAAATGTTGCCAGTTGCCACTGATTTGACCAAATTCGGTCTAAAATTCAAAATTTACCTATTTTTTTTTGGGGGGGGGGGGGGCTGCCGCCCCAAGACCCCTGCAAGTCTGTGGCTTAATCGTCCTCGTAATTAACTTTCGTCAAAGCCGATGCATGTGTACATGAGTATATTATGTGGCACTTGCCTGTATAATACACTGTCTGCAGCCAGTAGCGTATATACCCAGGATTTCGCGAAGGGGGCACAGGAAAACTTTTTACGGAAATTTTCCGGAAATTTCCCGGAAATTTTCCGGAAATTAAAAAATTTCCGGTTTTTTTCCGGAAAATTTCCGGGTTTTTTCCGAACCGAGAAAATCCGGAAATTAATTTTTTCGGAAAATTTCTGGGTTTTTTCCGGAAAATTTCCGGGCTTTTTCCGGATAATTTCCGGGTTTTTTCCGGATAATTTCCGCGTTTTTTCCGGAAAATTTCCGGGTTTTTTCCGGATAATTTCCGGGTTTTTTCCGGATAATTTCCGGGGTTTTTCCGGAAAATTTCCGGGTTTTTTCCGGAAAATTTCCTCGTTTTTTCCAGATAATTTCCGGGTTTTTTCCGGAAAATTTCCGGGTTTTTTCCGAACCGAGAAAATCCGGAAATTAATTTTTTCGGAAAATTTCTGGGTTTTTTCCGGTAAATTTCCGGGCTTTTTCCGGATAATTTCCGGGTTTTTTCCGGATAATTTCCGCGTTTTTTCCGGAAAATTTCCGGGTTTTTTCCGGATAATTTCCGGGTTTTTTCCGGATAATTTCCGGGGTTTTTCCGGAAAATTTTCGGGTTTTTTCCGGAAAATTTCCTCGTTTTTTCCAGATAATTTCCGGGTTTTTTCCGGAAAATTTCCGGATTTTTTCCGGATAATTTCCGGGTTTTTTCCGGAAAATTTCCGGGTTTTTTCCGGAAAATTTCCGGATTTTTTCCGGATAATTTCCGGGCTTTTTCCGGATAATTTCCGGGTTTTTTCCGGAAAATTTCCGGATTTTTTCCGGATAATTTCCGGGTTTTTTCTGGAAAATTTCCGGGTTTTTTCCGGAAAAGTTCCGGATTTTTTCCGGATAATTTCCGGGTTTTTTCCGGAAAATTTCCGGGTTTTTTCCGGATAATTTCCGGGTTTTTTCCGGAAAATTTCCGGGTTTTTTCCGGATAATTTCCGCGTTTTTTCCGGAAAATTTCCGGGTTTTTTCCGGATAATTTCCGGGTTTTTTTCGGATAATTTCCGGGGTTTTTCCGGAAAATTTCCGGGTTTTTTCCGGAAAATTTCCTCGTTTTTTCCAGATAATTTCCGGGTTTTTTCCGGAAAATTTCCGGATTTTTTCCGGATAATTTCCGGGTTTTTTCCGGAAAATTTCCGGGTTTTTTCCGGAAAATTTCCGGATTTTTTCCGGATAATTTCCGGGTTTTTTCCGGAAAATTTCCGGGTTTTTTCCGGATAATTTCCGGGTTTTTTCCGGAAAATTTCCGGGTTTTTTCCGGATAATTTCCGGGTTTTTTCCGGATAATTTCCGGGTTTTTTCCGGAAAATTTCCGGGTTTTTTCCGGATAATTTCCGGGTTTTTTCCGGATAATTTCCGGGGTTTTTCCGGAAAATTTCCGGGTTTTTTCCGGAAAATTTCCTCGTTTTTTCCAGATAATTTCAGGGTTTTTTCCGGAAATTTCCGGGTTTTCTCCGGAAAATTTCCGGGTTTTTTTTCGGAAAATTTCCGGGTTTTTTCAGGAAAATGTCTGGGTTTTTCTGAAAACTTCTTCGGATTTTTTAGGTGATTTTCTAATTTTGCGGTTTGCCACAGTTTCCTGATTTTTCCGGAAAACTTTTTTGTGTTTTCGTTTTCAGGTTGTATATATATACGTAGTTGTAGTTCGAATATTTGAAAAAGTAATTTATACTTTGAGTGTATATATACTCTAATTGGCGCAATTTTGTACATCTTTTGTGGCTTTATTTTTATATAGCTGCTATTTATGTATATTTTGTTGTATTTAGTGTTTTGTACTGTTCTTTACTTTTCAAGAGTTTGCCCAGTTAAAGTTTTTGTGATGCAGTGTTTTTAGACGAGAAAATGACAATGACAATGACAAATTTACTTCAGAGAATAAGGCACGTTGATATGCACAACAGATTGCAAATCCTATGGATTTTGTTTCCAGGCCATTTTTGTTTGGTTTTCAAGGGTTACTTATAAAAATTCCTTTAAAAAAACTTGAAACATTTTCAAACAACAACAAACAAGAAAACCCCCATTTCTATATTTTGTCATGTAGCCCAAATTTATATTACAATGTTTCTACGGGAAACCAAAAAATATATATGTCGTAGGCCTAACCTTGCTCTAAATAAAGACTTCTCAGGTGAAAAAACCCATTTGTGGGGAAAAAACCGCGGCAGCAAAGTTATGTATTTTTCATGCTTATTAGCAGTTCTTTTAAATTAGACCATGGGCTTTTAGGCGTATATAGGCTCTGTTTTGCTTTAACTTAGGGCTCGGAGCACTGGCTTAAGCGGAGGCTTGGTGCTAAGCCTTAAGTTTAGTATGTTGGCGAGCAAGGATTAGTCTTAGTTACTGGCATCAAGTAGAAGTCAGTTGCTAATGTGAAATCATCAAAAAGCTTAACTTTGGCAAAAATGAGCAGGTTGCATACATACGTGGGCAGCTGGCCAATTCTGGGGGGGGGGGTGAGCCACCGGGGGGGGGGGGGGGGGGGGGGCGTCGCCCCCCTCCTTCGCGCGGCCGCCCAGCACTCTGGGGGGGGGGGGGGGGGACCTCCCTGGGGGGGGGGGGGGGGGGTTGTCTGGGGGGGGTTAAGCCCCCCCCAAACCCCCCCCACGCCCATGTATGGTTGCATACAAAATAGAATTATCATGTGTGTTATTTTACAAAAATTTTAGTATATATACATAGTGTGTATTGTATATATAGTGGTGCGGGAAAAAACCTTACGCGTTTTGCGAGGAAAAAACCTTAGTATTTCCTGGCCGAACCTTATGTACGACATAGGTCCTTTTTGAGTATAGGTAGAAAGCCCATCACAAACTGACTTACCACCCCAATTGCTATGCAGTTTTGAGGTCTGTAGCATTTTTTATAAAATTTCAAAATTTTGCGTGTTGAAAAATTTCAAAGTGAAGTTTTCCAAATTTTTCCAAATTTTTGACTTGTCATAATTTTTTCAAACAAACTTTTTGCCAACGCCGTTTGCATTTATCAAGAGAGTTACCTTTCCTCTATATTTCTGAAGCTAAAAAACAGTGAAAAACGTTGTGGTTGACCTGTGACAGTTCAAAGTTTGTGCGGGAAAAAACCCTATTGCGGGAAAAAACCCTATTTTATTTGGCGATATTTTTTTGCTAAACTCACCCATTGTTGCTACACAAGTGAGTTCATCTGGGCTAAGAACACCCGTAGACTTCATTAAAACCGTTTATTTGGCCGAAAAACGTCGTTTTTTGTCGTTTTGGCCCACACCCCGACCCCCCTTACGAAACCTGTTTTGGTGATGTTTCACCAAAATTTGACCTTTTTTGGAATATTTAGGCTTTAGCTGCTGCGTACCACTTCAATTCCTTTTTTGGAATATTTAGGCTTTAGCTGCTGCGTACCACTTCAATTCAAGAATTGTAGACGCGGGAGGTGTTTGTCCTCCGTTTCTGACGTATATAATAGGCGCAAAAATTTATTTTTAATGCTTGTAAGTAGGGTTGTGAATTGGCAAAAATGGCAAATGGCAAAAATGTTTTTGCCATTTTTGCCAGGCACCATTTCTGGAATTTTTGCCACTAATTTTTGCCAATTTTTGCCATCATTTTTGCCATTTTTGCCACAATTTTTGCCATTAATTTTTGCCAGCAATTTTTGCCATTTTTGTCACTAATTTTTGCCATTTTTGCCAAAATTTTTGATATTTTTCTAATTTTTTTGTAAAATTGGTCGGTTTTTGAAAATTTTCAAATGAAAAATATTTTTTCTGTTTTAATTCTTGATGTATTTACACCATATTTTGCATAACAATTATATATTGATGTAAATTTTAAACATTATTCTGATCGATGCTTTCGGCAGTCTCTATAGATCTGATAGTACCTCAAATAATTCATATGCACCCTCGGTTACGTATATATACACTCTATATACTCTCCTGGCTCTACGCTCAGGAATAGAAAGGTCATTTTCATGGGTCACGTAAAGACATATATGCGTATTGCGTAGCATTCAACATGTTTTAAAAATGCGCTGTGACTGACCTGGTAGTGTACGTCTTTATATATGTCCATACTCCACGGTAGTGAACCTTTGAATTCTGTTTTGTGCTTTCATCGCTTTTTTACCACGTATATATACCAACAGCGACGATGTACTAAATTGTGTTAGGGGGAAGCGCAGAAGCTATGCGCTGATTGGCCGTCCCAAATTTTCCGCCTACGCTTAGCTACAGCAAAGGAGAGTCTCACTGCTCTTGTGTACGAGAATGAGACACTGTTATGTATATATTTACTTTTGATGCGATCAGTGATTGTGTAAATTTTAGTAAATCTGCGGTGGTGACCTAAGAGCGCTAAGACATTGAAAAATTTTATCCCTTTTGCCAATTGAAAGTCATCTCCGTGTTGGCAGTCGAAGAGTTCAGTAGTGTGCAGCTGCTTGATACCCCACAGTTTAATGGAAAGCAGTGTTAACCATCAAGCTGCTTGGTTACAAAATCAACTTGTTTTTGACTCAGATTCCGTAAGATATAAAACATGAATAATATTTACGTTCCGAAGTTTAACAAGTTTGTACTCGTATATTCATAACACTGCTAAACGGTTTTTCTGAATTCTGAGGCTAACCTAATATCGCATAACTACCACTCACACAGCTTGAACTCTGTTGCTATGCATTTGACAAGGCACTTGTACGCATCCAATCGAAATACAGTGAAAATTTTTCTTGAGACAAAATTTGATTTTCAAACCCCTCAAACTGCCATTTCCGGCACCCTAGGTGTTTTCATTTGTCATATTTTTGCTTAAAAAGCGTCGTCACATAGCACACAAGTAGCAAAACTGCATAGAAATGCACAAAAACCCGTTTTGGCAAGTAAAATAATTTTTGCCATATTTTTGCCAATTTTTGCCACAATTTTTGCCATTTTTGCCACTAATTTTTGCCACGGAAAATTCTGGAATTTTTGCCATGGCAATTAACAACCCTATGACTGCCAAAGCTCAGAATTTGCCTCGGATGGCCTTAACTGGTCCACAAACTGAAATTAGAAATTTTTAGGAATTCGCTTTAAAGTCTTCCGTAAATCGAGACTAGTGGCATACTGGCATACTCAGGGGGCGAGAGATAAGTCGGGTTAAATGCAGATGGGGGGGGGGGAAATAGTGGACCTATTTTTTTGAGTAGAGAACCTTGGGGGAAGCATTTTTGCTTCAAGAACCCCTATTTCATTTTTTGAATTTTCTGAGATATGACCCCCTGAAATCTGAACCCTCAGTGAAGGACGTTTTACAATTTTTTTCCGAAGCCCTTGATTTTTGCGTTCTAATCGTGTCTAAATGGTGTCAGATTATTGTTTACAATTTTTTGGAATCAAAACAAAGGCTCTTTGACCGGGTTCCAGCCGAAAAATTGGCCGAATTCGCCAGAAACAGTGGCGGATCCAGAGGGGGGGGGGGGGGGCCCCGGGCGCCCCCCCCCTTTGGGTCTGGGCCCCCCCCCCTTTGGCAAAAAGGGCCCCCTCTAAGAATTTTCCGATACGTTACCAATTCATCAAATTTAGCCCAAATTTACAAAAAATTTCCTGGGCTGTCCCCCAGGCCCCCAGAACTTTTTGACGTAGTTCTCATTGTTATTATCTGTCGCAAAGGTTCATGCATATATACATATATGGCTGCATTGTGCCTAGCCTAGCTTTAGCTTTAGCTCTAAATGTGCACTAAATAAAAGGTTTCTAGGCAGCCCTTTTTGTGCAATGGGTTGCAATTTTTGTTAATGCTAACGCAAAAAAATTCAGTTTTTCAAGAGTTGCAGGGGCCTGATGGCGGCAGCCCCAGAATAAAAAATTTAGTTGTTTGGCCGCATTTGGTGGACGCAAACGAAAATCCGTCTGAAAGCGACCCAACATGCACCTCCGAAATCACTTTAGTTTCTTGTAAACGTTCCAAAAATTGCTTTTTCAAGGCCCATATTATTTCAAAATTTAAAAAAATCTGTAGCTTCTGGGGGCTGCCGCCCCCAGACCCCCGCATGCATGTCATATAGTCAGATGGGGTAAAAAAATACAAAATATGAGTACAAGGTTTTTTTGCTTTCCTGGATTAAGTTTCTCGGGCAAACTTTTTTCCGACAATACCTCGCGTTGCTCTACAAAACCACATAATAAACTTTTCTCTCTGCATTACTAATTTTATTTAAATCGAAAAATAAACGTATTTTTTTACCCCCATTTTGGGGGAAAAAATACGGTCGCGGGGAAAAAAAATACGGGTCGATTCTGACTCATCCCAGGAACGCAGACCAAAATGCTTCAACCGTTCTGAAACTCAACTCGAACTTACTAATTTTTTTAATTAAACTCGCACATAAAAGAAAACGCCACTGAAATTAAAGCCCCAAGAACACCACAACTACTTTTTACTCTACACTCTTTTTGAAAATTTTTTTCACAATTTTTTCCGTTTACGTATTATTTTTTGCGGTAAAATGAATCATTTGACGTAAAAATTGTACCGCGGAACGCTAAAATTTGTGGTGACGCCCTGCTTGATTGTTTTTGTAGACTTAAATGTAGTCTTAAATTAGTTAAATTTCCCTTCATTTGCTGTCAATATTCAAATAGTGTTGTACAACATATTGTTCCCAGATTTTGTATTTTAAGGAGTGAATAACCAATATCATCAGTTTCGCAACTTGGGCATATGTGCGTCTGTATGTGTATTTATGTAGCTGAGCTCATAATTTGAACACCCTAGTGTAGTTGGAACCGCTCTGTTAGCAGTCGGTGGTCGTAGTACACTTGGTGGCCGTAGCACTTTCCTGTGCTTACTTTTTTAAGCAAATGAAGGGGGGGCGGATCTAGAAGGTGGGGCGACGGCACAGCCACCACCTCCAATTTTCTCCAAGTGGATTTATACACAGCGGTCTTCCTTTTGGTTTTATCGCCCGGTCGGAAAAAATTTCCGATACGTTCCCAATTGAACAAATTCGGCCAAAAAATCAAAAATTTCTCCAATTTTTTCTTGAGGGCTGCCGCCCCCAGACCCCTGCAAATTTGGGAGTTCGTCATAGTTGCTTGTATGATTAAGCTGCTTTTATGATTACCTTTATGATTATATATATATATTAGGGATCGACCGGATCCAAAATTTCTGCCGGATCCGGATACAGTCTGAGGCACACAGACATTCTTCCAAAAAAAATGATTCTTCCAAACATTCTTCAAAAAAATTTTTGTCTAACTTGACCACTGGCTGTCCCAGACTATCGAGGGCAATGAATTGAGTCTGTTTGTAGTAAAAACCAGTTGTGCACCCAGGAAAAAATTTTTCAATTTTTAGGTTGAATTTGGTCAACTGGAGACGTATCAGAAATTTTTTTTCGACAGGAAATTAAAACACATGATGGGAACGTCACATCAAACAAAAGACATTGTATTACACAACTAAATGCAGCATACTATACTCGTATAGACATGCAAATGCAGCATAATGTACTCATGTATAGGCTTTAATGAAGGATAATAACAAGGACTAGTAAGCCAAAGAGTTGCAGGGGTTTGGGGGCGGCAGCATTTTGAAAAAAATGGGGGAAAATTTTGATTTTTAGGCCAAATTTGGTCAATTGGGGACGCATCAGAAAAATTTTCCGGCCGGACCATAAAAACCAAAGGGGGGACCCTTGGAACAATTAGTTGTCGTCAAGAAGTGCCAATTTGATACTGGATCCGGATCCGGCAGGTCTGGATCCGGATCCGGCGCCTGATCCGGATCCACTGGATCCGGCCGGATCCGGATCCGGATATCCGGTCGATCATATATATATATATATATATATATATATATATATATATATATATATATATATATATATATATATATATATATATATATATATATATATTATAATTAAAATTAAATTATATTATATATTATATAAATTTTTTTGAAAAAGCACAAAATTTATACAAAATTTGTACAAAATTTATACAAAATAAGCACAAATTTTGTACAAAAAATGTACAAATTTTATACAAAAATCGAGAAAATTTTTTGTGGTTTTAGTTGCCATTTTAGAGACATTTAGGCAGCCTGATGCCTGTAGTATCAGTAAAAAACTTCCCAAAAAAAATTTTGAAAAAGTACAAAATTTGTACAAAAAATGTACAAAAATCATACAAAAGTGTTTGAACAAGAAGTACAAAATTTGCACAAAATTTGTACAAACTTTATACAAACTTGCACTCTGAGTACAAAATTTATACAAAATTTACACAAAATTTGTACAAAATTTATACAAAAAAGTACAAAATTTATACAAAATTTATACAAACTTGCCAAGGTAGAAATACAAAATTTACACAAAATTTTTTGTACATTTTTTGTATAATTTTTGTACTTTTTTTGTATAAATTTTGTACTCATTTTTTCTGGGTTAAATGCAGTTGGGGGGGGGAAATAGTGGACCTGTTTTTTTCAGTAGAGCACCTTGGGGGAAGCATTTTTGCTTCAAGAACCCCTATTTCATTTTTTGGATTTTCTGAGATATGACCCCCCGAAATCTGAACTCTCAGTGAGGGACAATTTTACAATTTTTTATCCGAAGCCCTTGATTTTTGCGTTCTAATCGTGTCTAAATGGTGTCAGATTATTGTTTACAATTTTTTAGAATCAAAACGATGACTCTTTGACCGGATTCCAGCCAAAAAATTGGCCGAATTCGTCAGAAACGTCCAATTTTTGACCAAATTCAAACTTGGCCTTAATTTAGGCTTGGGCTTAGGCTTAGTATGGGGCTTAGGCTTAGGTTCAGGCTTAGGCTTAGGCTCAGGCTTAGGCAATAAAAAATCGAAATTTTCAGAAAAAATCCTGCCAGCTTAGCCTAGAGAATCCTGCCAACTAAGCCTAGACGATGCTTTAAAACATCATAACGCACTCAAAACTACCCAAAAACAAAGATTATAGCCAATTTTGGCTTCGAACTTTGGCCTACGTTCACGTCCAAAAACACTGAAAATGCAATTTTCAAGGGGTCATAGCTCAGAAAATCCAAATTTGTGGATAGGGGTTCTATTACAAAAAATGCTTCCCCCAAGGTGCTCTACTTCAAAAAATAGGTCCACTATTTCCCCCCCCCAACTGCACTTGATCCTTTTTTTTCCTGTGACAGCTCAATAGCACGTCTAAAAATAACACTAAACTGCCAGCTGCAACTGAAGATTGGGGGGAAAAAGCAAGGGCAAGACGGATGTCGACAAACAATAGGCACTAGTGCACTACTAGGAAAAAAATTAAACTTCAAGACGAAAATCAAAGCCGGTCATGCTGATTATTAGGATCAAGTGCAGTTGGGGGGGGAAAATAGTGGACCTATTTTTTGGAGTAGAGCACCTTGGGGGAAGCATTTTTTGTAATAGAACCCCTATCCACAAATTTGGATTTTCTGAGCTATGACCCCTTGAAAATAGCATTTTCAGTGTTTTTGGACGTGAACGTAGGCCAAAGTTCGAAGCCAAAATTGGCTATAATTTTTGTTTTTGGATAGTTTTGAGTGCGTTATGATGTTTTAAGGCATCGTCCAGGCTTAGTTGGCAGGATTCTCTAGGCTAAGCTGGCAGGATTTTTTCTGAAAATTTCGATTTTTTATTGCCTAAGCCTGAGCCTAAGCCTACGCCTGAACCTAAGCCTAAGCCTAAGCCTGATACTAAGCCTAAGCCTAAGCCCCATACTAAGCCTAAGCCCTAAGCCTAAGCCTAAGCCCAAGCCTAAATTAAGGCCAAGTTTGAATTTGGTCAAAAATTGGACGTTTCTGGCGAATTCGGCCAATTTTTCGGCTGGAACACGGTCAAAGAGCCTTTGTTTTGATTCTAAAAAATTGTAAACAATAATCTGACACCATTTAGACACGATTAGAACGCAAAAATCAAGAGCTTCGTAAAAAAAATTGTAAAACGTCCCTCACTGAGGGTTCAGATTTCGGGGGGTCATATCTCAGAAAATCCAAAAAATGAAATAGGGGTTCTTGAAGCAAAAATGCATCCCCCAAGGTGCTCTACTCAAAAAAATAGGTCCACTATTTTTCCCCCCCCAACTGCATTTAACCCGATTATTACTTTGGCGCTGACTGAGAGAATAAGCAGGCGGCGGAACAAAGCCAACGGCTCAACACAATCAATAGCCTGCATGAAGTAAGCATACGTTACTATCAACGATTTTAATTTGGGTCTAAGAGTTTTTTTGACAGAAATTATTCATCATAAACATTTGTGTAAATACATTAAATATACCACGCATGCGATTAGAAATGCTTCCATAACTGTTAAATTTCCATTCTCCTACCGAGTGGTTTGGCTTATTGGCTTGTGGGTGGTTCCTGTCCACCTCCACAGGACAGTGGCGGATCCAGGGGCAGTGGCGTAGCCAGGGGGGGGGCCCGGGGGGCCACCCCCCCCCCCCCCCAGCGGTTTTGGCCCCCCCCCTCGTATAAAAAATTTGGGTCGCGTAGCACCCCCCCCCCCCCGGTAGACAAACTTCAAAAATTTTTCGGGCAAAAAGGCACTTTGACCCCTCTCTCAACTCGATCCTGGCTACGCTACTGTCCAGGGGGGGGCCCGGGGGTCCCGCCCCCCCCCCTTTGGGTCCTGGGCCCCCCCTTTGGGTCCTGGGCCCCCCCTTTGGCAAAGAGGGCCCCCTCAAAGAATTTTCCGATACGTTCCCAATTCATCAAAATTAGCCCAAATATCCAAAAAATTTCATGGGGGCTGTCGCCCCCAGGCCCCCAGAACTTTTTGACGTAGTTCTCATTGTTATTATCTGTCGCAAAGGTTCATGCATGTATACATATATGGCTGCATTGTGCCTAGCCTAGCTTTAGCTTTAGCTCTAAATGTGCACTAAATAAAAGGTTTCTAGGCAGCCCTTTTTGTGCAATGGGTTGCAATTTTTGTTAATGCTAACGCAAAAAAATTCAGTTTTTCAAGAGTTGCAGGGGCCTGATGGCGGCAGCCCCAGAATAAAAAATTTAGTTGTTTGGCCGCATTTGGTGGACGCAAACGAAAATCCGTCTGGGAGCGACCCAACATGCACCTCCGAAATCACTTTAGTTTCTTGTAAACGTTCCAAAAATTGCTTTTTCAAGGCCCATATTATTTCAAAATTTAAAAAAATCTGTAGCTTCTGGGGGCTGCCGCCCCCAGACCCCCGCATGCATGTCATATAGTCAGATGGGGTAAAAAAAATACAAAATATGAGTACAAGGTTTTTTTGCTTTCCTGGATTAAGTTTCTCGGGCAAACTTTTTTCCGACAATACCTCGCGGAGTTGCTCTACAAAACCACATAATAAACTTTCCTCTCTGCATTACTAATTTTATGTAAATCGGAAAATAAACGTATTTTTTTACCCCCATTTTGGGGGAAAAAATACGGTCGCGGGGAAAAAAAATACGGGTCGATTCTGACTCATCCCAGGAACGCAGACCAAAATGCTTCAACCGTTCTGAAACTCAACTCGAACTTACTAATTTTTTTAATTAAACTCGCACATAAAAGAAAACGCCACTGAAATTAAAGCCCCAAGAACACCACAACTACTTTTTACTCTACACTCTTTTTGAAAATTTTTTTCAAAATTTTTTCCGTTTACGTATTATTTTTTGCGGTAAACTGAATCATTTGACGTAAAAATTGTACCGCGGAACGCTAAAATTTGTGGTGACGCCCTGCTTGATTGTTTTTGCATACTTAAATGTAGTCTTAAATTAGTTAAATTTCCCTTCATTTGCTGTCAATATTCAAATAGTGTTGTACAACATATTTTTCCCAGATTTTGTATTTTAAGGAGTGAATAACCAATATTATCATCAGTTTCGCAACTTGGGCATATGTGCGTCTGTATGTGTATTTATGTAGCGGAGCTCATAATTTGAACACCCTAGTGTAGCTGGAACCGCTGTGAAATACAAATTTTAGAACTAAGAGAATTCTAAATATAACAATTACTAACAACTATTTGTTCAGCAATTATACCCTAAAGGCCTTTTATTTCACACCCTACTTTATTCAAACAATACAAATTTCAAACTTTAACCTACTTAAAACACCCTATTCTAAATTATTCTTAAAATTCTTTAAAATTCAACCTACTTTTAATTACCTAAGGGGCCTAATTTAGAGTATAAAAGTCGAACCCAAAACTAACAGGAGTAAGTCGCATTTGGCGGTGATGGGTAGTAAAATTCTTTCTATTCGCCTTTGCTGCCTTGCGTTTGGTTCTTGAACTTTTAAGTTAAGAAAGTCTAGTAAGGCGACTATAGAGAAGAAAAACTTCACTGAAACAAGGCAAAACCTTTGTTTGACTGTTACTTTGGCACTAAACGGAGACGTAGCAAAACTCCAGTTAATCGGCGTTGTGACATTTGGAGGTTCCACCGAGATCGTTGTTATAACCGAACTTGGGCTGGACAAGACTGTTCAGGTAAGTTGATATCACGGTAGAATACCTCTCACCAAGTGATCCAAGACTGATCCACTATTTTGCTGGGTATTGTAAGAGCCTGAATCAAGGTTACGAAAATAGGTACAGTTTGGTTAAAAATAGGTTCTTTAAACAAGGAGACTAGGACACGGTGTGGAAATATCTGATAAAACGGATCCTAAATCAGAAGTACTACCGAACCTTGGCTCTCCTGAGCAAATTGGTGCGCCTTAGTGGCAGTCAACACCGATTACAGTTGAAAGATCGCAAGAGCGCGAAACCAGCGAAGCAGCTAGTTTGGCAGAATCTTTGAGTCTACACGAAAGGGCATTAAAACAGTATTTGAAAGAACTGAAAGAGTATAGTTTGCCCGAGATAGATAAACCTGGTGAGCACTTGTCCGGTTTTCGAGGGTTCGATGAGTCTGAACTACGCCTAGCAGAAGGATTTCTTAAACTACCGGAATACGACATTGATGCTATGGCCGACAGTGAAAACGGCCACCAGTTACCTGATATGTCTGGATTGCAAGAGGCCATACGTGGCTTACCAGAACAGGTCCGTTGTGCTATTGCTGGAATAAACGGCATAGCAAGTGTTTTGCATTTGCATTATAACGGAAAAGGAAGCTTCGAAGAGTTCATTGATACCTTCGATATAATCGGAAATGCGAACAACTGGTCGCCAGCTGAAAAGGCTAAAATGCTACCAGTTTGTCTGAAAGGCAATGCAAAGGATATATATGGAACATTTAGCGGAGCTGTTAAGGCCAATTATACTGAATTGGTGAAAGCATTGCGTGATGCATTGGAACCTGCTGAAATGGCTAGATTTAAAAGTGCACAATTGCATAAGCGCACACAAAGAATGGATGAATCTGTAGGTGACTTCGCAACGAGTATACAGTCCTTGGTGAAAGGAGCTTACCCGAAGTTTGATCGGAGTCATCAAGAAAACTTGAAGCTGGAATTCCTCCTAGCAGGATTATTACCGCACTACAGTCGTCTAGTACTAGCTAAGGAGCCTAAAACTTTTGATGAAGCAGTGAGGTTTGCAAAATTGATTGAAGCAAGTGAATATCTGACAGCTGGATTAGGACCTCAAGGCTCGTTGACATCTATACGAGACGCAAAAGCAGTCACAATTGATAGAGAACAGGAAAATGAACATAAGCAATTGACACAAACGGTCAGAGACTTGCAAAAGCAATTACACCAGCTAACGATGAAACAACAGCGACAAGATGGATACATGCAAGGGATCACGGAGAGTGCCCGTTATGGAAAACAGTACGATATTTACAAAAATGTACGTAATATCGAGCCACGGTCGAGACCCGGAGGCACACGACAAGAATGGACAACCGATAACAGGGGTATCTGTAACTACTGCAAGAAAGCTGGCCACTATGTGATGAGTTGTCCAAAAAGGCGAGCAGATAACACCTGGAAATACCGAGACAGTGAAACTAACTCTAACTGGCGTCGACAACAAAATGGGGTGGCCCATAAACATCCCAACAGATCGGCCGTTGCCACAAGGGGAAGCATGGCTGTCACCGTGGAGCAAGACCGCAACAATACAAAAACCGACAGCTCGTCAACTGACGACACAGAATCTTTGTTACAGACTATTAAAATGTTGCAAGAACAGAATCAGCAACTGGTGTCCCAAAAGTATCCAGAATTTGTCGGTTCAATTGAATGCCAAACCACAAAGCACACTGATATACCTGCTTCCACACCATTAATTGCCCTCAATCGAAAAGACGAAACAGGAAAAATTGAAAAAGTTCGACACAGGCGCACAAAAAGAACCACTAGAGAAACTAAAAAGACTGAAACCGACGCGATACGGACCGTTATCAATACTTCAACGAGAGGAAATCGACTCAGTCACTCCCTTGGA
Organism: Trissonchulus sp. WLG1_4; assembly: GCA_030248245.1. Classification (NCBI taxonomy): domain Eukaryota; kingdom Metazoa; phylum Nematoda; class Enoplea; order Enoplida; family Ironidae; genus Trissonchulus; species Trissonchulus sp. WLG1_4. The sequence goes on along the minus strand of JASANF010004716.1, from coordinate 7,591 downwards.
CGAGTTTTACGCACTCTTATGCTTCTGTTCTGTGTGGTAAGTCCCGTTGTAGAAGCAGTTAAGGCAAGCATGGCTAATCAACCAATGATTTGTCAGACTCATCAAGGAAAGATAGTTTGGAAAATACCTGAGCCAATTGACTGTCAACTAAATACTGCTGAGTTAGAAGAAGAACCAACACCAGTTACTCTGATACTGTATAAACGAAATTACATCCAATATCGCACTAAAGCTTGGAAATGCACAAAAATTCGTCAACGAATGCGGACTTTTACATATTTTTTTGGCACGTATCACTTAAAAGAAGAAGAAAAACATGAATTAATTGTTACTGGAAGCGAGTGTGAAAATATGGTGTCATGGAGAGAATGTGACAGTGGGGGTCTGGTAAATAAAGGAGGACTGTGGCAGACGGAAAACAAGCTGAACTGGTTCTATCCAGGTGGGGGAGTACAGTGTTGTAAGTGGGTCGAATTTGTTTCAGAAAACTGTTTCTTGCATGAAACAGTTGTATATAAAAGACACCATACCCCGTATATGCAGTCTTCATCAGCCGTGGTCGACCATTGCGAATATTCCCGCGGAGGCTGCCAGCTACGTGAAGGTGGGTACCTAATATGGGATGTAGACAAACAAGAAACTTGTGAGTACCTTAAATGGCGCACTATAACGGGAAAACTATATAATGGTAACTTCTTGTCCGATGATGGTCACTTAGCTCTTACGTTCACTCGTAATCAGTTAACTAGAGACTGCGAAGGAGCTACTATAGCGATGTCAGATCAAGGTATTCCTTGTCGTTTCCAGTATAACAATACTGGTAATAAAACAGGAAGAGTTAAGCGAGATCGGCCGGGTGATCGGCCTACCCGAGGGGATATCCCTACTCGAAGTGACCACGACCAGAGTGGCATTGTAACGTCAGAAATACTAGCTAGTTCACTGCAAGCACAGGAACTAAAAATTCACAGAAATATTAAATTCGCCTTCGAGCAAGCCATGTTGTCTGCGTGTAGGTCAATGACACTTATCATGGAAGTAGTAAAGGCAAATATGATGGCCCAGCCGACATTAGCGATGCGCGCGATATTAAGTCGTAATGACATAATTGCCAGAGCTGGAGGATCAACGATAACGTCATATCCTTGTCAAGAACTGGAACCATCACAATATCAAATATTGCCTATGGACCCCAAAGATTGTACAGTGGAGATACCTATCGAATTTATACTCCATACTGGAACTCATCGAGGGTATTTGGATCCTACTACAAATATTATACATAAAAATGCTTATCCAGTGGATTGCACCTTAAACGAAGAAGTACCGGTTCAACTGGGTGGCACCATATTCAACTACAAGGCTAAAAACGGCACAATGACTCCGATGGAAAATCTCCCAGAGTTGTTGGCATTCGATTGGAACATGAGCGTCTTTAATTTTCAGCCCACCATATTTACACAAATAATAATGTTTAACTTCACTGACTTAACTTCAGAAGTTTCTATCAATGATTTGATACGTGATGTAAACTATCAGCACAAAATTTTGAAAGAATTAGGAGCCAACACGTATCGAGGTAACGTTACAGCAGATGCAGCTCAAGTCATACATGGAATTATGAATAAAGGCTTCTTTGGTTTTCTTAACGGACTAGAAATAAACATGTGGCAGTTATGGGTCTTTTTGGTGAGCTTTTATGTCACTTTCTCAGCTATAGTAGTGCATTGCTGTCCGACCGAAATAAGCCGGAGTATCGCAATTAATATACCGAACGCAGTCCCTAAAATGTATCAGTGGGGACATAAGAAAAAGAAGAAATTTTCTCGAACCTTAGCCCTTCGAGCTCAAAAAACTCGAAAACGTCGAAATATAGAAAAAGCACCCGACAATCTTGAACAAGAAATGTCGTTATTTCAAAAATTAACGACAAACGAGAAGCAAGAATTCGACACTATCCCGGTAAAACAATTAAAGCTGACACCAACAGCGCCAGTAAAACCACCAGGAATATTACAGGATACCTCAAGTGAACACAGAAACGAAATAAAACTTTACCCCCAGGTTCCTTATCCAGAAACCATAACTGACACCGCTGGGAATCCTAGATACTCTACATTTCAGTCTACATCAGCAAAGTCGGTGCGATTTTGGCCCGAGACGTTAAACTCTGATAAGATCATCGAGGAGCCAAAGGAAATCAACTGCACATCTGAGCCATCTGCACTGATACCAGTTGCAATAGAAGGACGACCAGTCAAAGCATTAGTAGATACTGGTTCAGCGGTAACACTAATTGACAAGAATACTTTCATAAGAATAAAAACTCCAACGATGGTATTCAAAGAAATAGGTGGCATAAGCGCAAGAAGTATGACAGGCCAAGAATTAAAAATATTACACCGAGTCGACGTCAGATTTAAAATTGGAAACGTAGAACTGACACAAGACACGTATGTAGTCGACTACTCACCTCATGAGTGTATCCTTGGAAAAGATACGTTAAGAAAATTGGGTTCAGTTACAGTAGACTTTGACAGTGGGACCATCTCATTCCAAACTAAACCCAAAACTGGAATGATGAAACGGAAAGTAAAAGTACCAAAGGAGACTATAATACCACCGAGGACACAAGCTGTATTTCCATGTGTTGTTCAAGGAGACAACTCTCAAACAGGAATATTTGAACCGGTTGGCCGTGTAGAACAAATATCTGGCCTTTGCATTGCTAGAACCCTGGTTGGAGCCACAAAAATGGTACCTGTACGACTGCTTAATGCAAGTCATAGTCCCATTAAACTGTACGAGAACACGATTATAGGAGTAATATCGCCAGTCGAAGAGGCTGAAGTAACCACAATTAAAGCAACTCAACATAAGCTGTCTACGAGTGAAATAGAACGAAGACTAAAGGATATTGACTTAACCAAATCAGACTTGTCTCAGGAGGAACAAACTAAATTAAGAACAGTGCTAGTTGAATATGCCGATGTCTTTGCAGCTGATGACTACGATATAGGCTGCGCAACTGCTGTCAAGCATGAAATCGATTCCGGCGACCACCCTCCTATAAAACAGCAAGCTTACCGCATCCCAATAGCATTGAGGGAGACTGTTGTAAATCGGATACGGGAAATGCTGCAGAGACGAATCATTGAACCATCTACATCTGCTTGGTCATCTCCAATGGTTTTGGTAAAGAAGAAGGATGGAGATGTGCGTATATGCATAGACTATCGAAAATTAAACTCGGTAACAAGAAAAGACTTATTTCCACTGCCACGTGTAGATAGTTTATTAGACGCTATGGGTAACGCTAAATATTTCACGACTGTCGATCTACAAGCTGGCTATCATAACGTACAAATGCATGAAAAGGACAAAGAAAAAACAGCTTTCATATGTTCGGAAGGACTATATGAGTACAACGTCATGCCTTTTGGGCTGACAAATGCTCCAGCAACTTTTCAGAGACTCATGAATTTAGTCCTGTCGGGACTCCAATTTATATCTTGCCTCTGTTATTTAGACGACATCATTTTTATTCGACTGACTTTGAAACGCATATGAAAGATGTTGCGACTGTTTTACAGCGTCTGCGACAACATCATCTAAAACTGAAAGCTAGAAAATGCCAATTTGCTAGACATACTGTGGCCTATCTGGGGCATACGTTATCTAAAGAAGGTGTGCAACCCGAGGCGGATAAGGTGGAAAAGGTAAGAAACTTTCCAGTACCACACAACGTCTCAGAACTAAGAAGCTTTCTTGGATTGGCTTCCTACTATCGCAGATTCATACAGAACTTCGCAAAAATCAGTAAACCATTGCATAACCTATTGAAAAAAGATGAAAGGTTCAAATGGACAGATGAGTGTCAGAATGCAATGGACTTTCTGAAAAATAAATTAACGTCAGCGCCAATTTTAGCTTACCCCGATATAACAAAGCCGTTCATACTACAAACTGATGCAAGTGGAAAAGCATTAGGTGTTGTTCTATCTCAGAAAGATGAACAGAACAAAGAACATCCAGTAGCGTATGCGAGTCGAGCATTAACAAAAGCAGAACGCAATTATCCAACAATTGAATTGGAAACATTGGCAATTGTTTTCGGCGTACAGTATTTCAGGCACCTTATTTATGGCCAAAAAATTACCGTGCTGACGGATCATAGTCCACTACGGTGGCTTATGACTGTCAAGTCACCAAGCGGGCGATTAATGCGGTGGACATTACAGCTGCAAGAGTTCAATCTTGATATACAGTATAAACCTGGTAAAAAGCACACAAATGCTGATGGCTTGTCTAGAATCCCATATCCTGAAAATGAAATCAAAGAAAGCCCAGAACCATATCACGTACTGGTTGCAGGAATGATTGAACATAATGCTCAACTTAAAGAACTTCAGCATCAAGATGAAAGGTTGAAACCTTTATTTGACTATTTAGAGACAAATAAAGTACCAGATGATCCATCACTGGCAGCCGAAGTTGCCGCCAAGGCACCGTATTATTTCGTAGAAGACGGCACTCTAATGCACACATATATAACAGGGGCGCGAAGACCGATATTTACGCAAACCGTCTTGCCAAATGACTTATGCTATACTGTATTTGAAGCTTGTCATTGCGATCCAACGTCAGCTCACTTGGGTTTTGATAAAACCTATTACAAAGTACTCACACGATACTGGTGGGATACTATAAGAAAAGATATAAAACAGTGGTGCAAAACTTGTGAAACATGCATGCGCAAAAAGAGCCCGTCCAAACACGCAAGAGCTACGTTATTGTCTGTACCTGTAGAGGGTCCTTTTGACCGAATAGCTATGGATATAATTGGACCTCTACCAATGACAGTAGAGGGTTACAAGTTCATTTTGGTATTTACAGAGTACCTAACAAAATGGGTTGAAGCCTTTCCGCTATTGGATACGAAAGCCGAAACTGTGGCTAAAACTTTTATTGAGCAAATAATTTGTCGATACTCCTGTCCGAAAGAGTTACTCTCTGACAGAGGAACCAATTTTACGAGCGCAGTAATGAGAGAAGTAAGCAATTTGCTTGGTGTTCACCAAAGATTTACCACAGCCTACCACCCGCAAACTGATGGTTTATGCGAACGGTTTAACGGAACCCTCATGAAAATGATATCTATGTATGTCGCCACGCATCAGCGCAATTGGTCCACCTACCTAAACTATTGCCTATTCGCCTATCGCTCCTCAGTACAAGCCTCCACTAAAGATACGCCGTTCTTTCTAGTATTTGGCAGAGAACCTAGACTGCCCATCGATACTATTTTGTGCAAAAGACCAAGCAAATATGTGGAAATTGAAGATTACAAATATGACTTAATCCGAGGTCTATCCGAAGCCTGGCAAATGGCAAAAGAAAACATTTCCAAAGCGCAAGAGGAACAAAAACGTCAGTATGATAAGAAGAGCACCATCCAGAACTATTCAATTGGAGAATTGGTCATGGTACACTGTCCTGCAACAGGAATTGGCAAAACCAAGAAACTGAGTCGTCCATGGTTTGGTCCGTACCGTGTAGTGGAAACTAGCGGACCTGTTGTTACGTTGCAAGAATGCAACAGACCTAATAAGAACCTAGAAAAGGTGCATATAAATCGTTTGAAACCATACTATGGAACAGGCCCACCACCACTGACTACAACCAAGCAAAATCCGTTCGATGAATCAGTTACTAAAAATGAGTATGACAGGAATGATTTACAACAAAAAGATGAAACCACAAGCGATACCAACAAGGCACTGCCGCGGTATAACCTTCGGTCAAAATTCAAAGAAAAAAAACACATGCGCAGGAAATGAATGATAACTAATTAACTAATGTGTAGTACGAGAATACCCTTTTTATGCTCTAATTATTCTAAACTCAGCACATACTCAGCAATCAAGCACGTACAGCGCATTGTTTTTATATAGTAACGAAACCTAACAAACTAATATCGCATCTAGTAAGCTGATTGTATAGTTTAAAAAAAAAAATTTTCGAAAGAATATTAGCAGTGCCGAACAAGCAAAATCGAACCAATCCGCAACATATTTGAAAGGTGAATGTTTCTGCCTACTGCTATGTACAAATGTGAGTACTATCACGTAACACCTTTATATGCATGATGTGACTACTCCTATATATAGTAGTTAAAGGGTGATGGTTTTCCAGTAATATTTAATAAATTATGTGAATCTATGTGTAACCGATATTCATGTTTCTTTGATTTGAGCAGTAATACCACATACGCCAGCATAAACTTTTCAAAACGCGGTTATTAAACCAGCTACTAAACTAAACATTCGTGGGCATAATATATTCGGTCACAATTATTGTGTTATTGCAACCAGCCACAAAGTATGCAGTAAAACTCTAATTCTAAGTTCATGAAATTAAGATAATTAATTATCAAAAGACCAAAAATAGAACGCCTGTGTTCGAGACACAGAAAAGTAATAGAGCTGCAGGGTAGCTGCAGTAACACAATTTATATAGCAGGGTGACAAAACTTTGACTAAAGTGAAAACAATTAATTATAAACTCGTAAAACACACCCTATATTGCATCTGATAATGTTATTAGTTTACTATGATTACACCCGCTATTAAAACAAGTACTTGACTGACAGTAAGTCTTTAGTAGAGCAAAATGACCCAAATTTAAATGCATATAAAACTCGCCAACGGAATCACAGTCGCAAGTCACTGTTACAGTCCGCAAATTAACATTTGGTGGTGTGTTGCGTTTTTGTACATCGTTACATTGATTTGGAAAATTGTCATAGTCTACGCATGGAGAGAGAACAAGACCAGGTAAACCCTGAGATTGATTTGAACTATTTGCGTGCTATTGGAGCGCCGGCAGCGGCGAAGTATATCCAGGCTTATGGGCTTTCGTTAGCCACTAACTGGCACCTAAATATGAAAAATCATGCCGATATTTTATCCCGGGTTTTGTGATTGAAAAAGGATATAAGCCTTCTGTGGCTTTATCTGGTGTAGGTAGTTTCCGGGACGTCACGTCCATTCTATAGCTTGCGCTTCAGTCCTTTACAAACAGCAACAACAAAAGTGCGCTGACTCTGCCACCAGAAAATTTAATATATATAACGCCTGGGTACTTTTTGAAAATGCTTCAAGTCCCATGTATGTCAAATCTAAGTTCAAACCTTCTGAATTTATTTGAAATCAAAAACGAAGCGGAGTTTGCAAAGCAGTTTGCTGAGAGTACAGGTTGGACCACTAAATACTATGAACAACCTAAATTGTGGGAGGTTGTAGCGTTACACCAATGGAACTATGTAGGCGTTGCAGCTAGAAACATGAAGTTAGCCGCCTGCACAGCATTGAGTTCACGATTTGTAGACTGCGCTCTATCAGCTCATTTCATTTCCATGTATAAATGGTTGAACGATAGCAACCTGTTATCTGTTATTGGTGAATCGCTGCAAGAAGACATTGTTAACAAGTTTAATAAGTCTATTCAAGAGTCCAGTTTCTGTCGTATGACTCCTTGTTATATAGACCAATGTGTGTATGATGAAGTAGAAACTGAATAGAGAAATAAA
>JASANF010004715.1:0-13283 GCA_030248245.1 Trissonchulus sp. WLG1_4 | reverse complement strand
GTATATATATATAATGCCAGCCGTAAAGTAAGTAGTAAGTTCCAGACTGCCAGCGTAACAGTTGTCAAATCAAGTTAGAGAATCAGCTAGGGAACAGGAAAGATTTTCAAAAAGTTCCAAGGGAGACTTTTAAGCAGTTTTAGGTCCTAACCCAGGCCGGGCCGTGTCATATGAGTTTTCACTCAATCCCAACCAGCCCAAGTCTCTCCTTTCATACATACACACTTGCTGCAGCTTCCTGCTACAATTTTGTCTTAATACTGTTAGCTTTAAGCTGAGAGAGAGATAAGCAAAGGGGAGGGAAGGAGGGGGAGCCTGAGCCTAGACCTTGGCCAGAAGCCGGCACAATTTGACGACTAAGCCGCACGTACATATAGACTGTGTTATATTGGAAACTACAGACACACCCACAACGCATAATTGGAGACTTTGTGCTTGTTTGCATGCTATATATGCAAGTATATCATACTGTAGTAGGCACATATATATCTAGCCGCATGCGCTATTCTAAAAAAAGCTAATCACGGAGTAATGTGCACACGTTTGTCCCAAAAACCATCACTCTACGTCCACAACCATTCAACTTTTTAACCCTATAGTAGATGATTAGCATACCAGTTATATATTACTATTACTCACATGGACTTCCGTGGCTACGACTCACTTGGACTTAGATTTAGATCCACGCACGTACGTAGCAAATGAGCAATATCGCACTGGACTTAAACATGGGCATTGATTGGACAAGTTCATATGTCCTGTGAACGCAGACGATCTTCATTCAACACATCTCTTCACTAATTGGCTGATGTTATCAGTACTTCAGTTAGACTTAAGCAGTAAGCTCATGCCTAGCCTTCGATTTGGGAATAACCAGGGGCGTTGCCAGGATTTTGAAAAGGGGGGGTCGCGGCTTATCCACTTTTTTTGCTCACTTTTTACACTCACTATTGCGTGGTCCGGGGGCGTCAGCCGCCAGAATCCATTTTTTTACAAAACAAAAAACGTAGTTTTGATTATTTAAATTAAATAAACTCAGTGTTGCGGGGGTCTGGGGGCGACAGCCCCCAGAAAAAAATTTCGAGAATTTTTCGATTTTTGGGGCAAATTTGGTCAATTGGAGACGTATCAAAAAAATTTTGCCGGCCGGGAGATAGAAACCAAAGGGGGACCCTTGTTGACAATTTCTTCAGGTTCGACCAAAAGGGGGGGGTCGCGACCCCCGCGACCCCCCCCCTGGCTACGCCCTTGGCAATAACCATAGAGCACTTGCGCAGTTACTCGACCGGGTTGCGAAATTAGACGTGAGCGTTCACAGGAACTAGAAAGACGTTAGATATAGCTACTAAGTGTTGTCCACAGGGGCGCAGGGTGGATCGGAAGAATTTCCTTTGAAGACCGTTTACTGACTATAAATTACTCGATGAGGCCTTCCCCCTTCGTGTCTATGTTTGTTGGTCTGTCGAATAGTATAGAAATAAACTATTGAACAGACGGATGAACGTGAAATGTCTCACTTATGAGCAGAGATCCATTAGAGCAATCGACGAGGGGGGTGCTTGAACCCCAGTGGAGGGGGGGAGGTGGTGGTTCCCGATAGCTTTTTCCTGCGACAGCCGGCAAATTTTTGCACTTTTTCGATAATCCCCCCTACATGCAATTATTATGCGACGTGCAAAGTTGTGTTAACCGGCTACCTGCCAAATAGTTTTCTGCTTCTGGTACGTACTTTGTTTCCATTGCATCAATATTGCCGCATACAGTAATTATTATGATGAGGTGGAGAATGAATATATACCAAGCAATGGCAAACCAAACAGGTGATTAATATCATAAAATGAATAGTTTTTCCAACGGCGTAATTTGCATCGGATCAGAGCGATAAAGCCATTAATAGTTAGGAATAGAACAGAAATGTGCCTCCTGGGGTAGGACAGATAGAAAATAACTAATGAAATAGGATGGTTTTAAAAGCAATTTGCCTGAAATGTCACCTGAATATGTGTAGATTTTTTGACTGGTTGTCTCGTCTCTGAAATATGTTGGCTGTATAAAACAAGCTGGGACAACATAACGCAAGCTGTGGCGAGAAAAACGGAAGAGAACTAAAAAATTAACAAAAAAAAACTCGTGAAAATGAGCTTCTTTGACTTATAATACCTTGAATCTCACAAGAATTTGTACAGTTCTGAACGGTGAAAAAACATAAAGCAGAGAAATGAGAACTGAAAAATTCCGTTCCTACTTCCTACAGCATTGATAAGAGTGAAAAATACACATTACATAGTATATTTATGATTTCCAGTTTACGTAACGAAAATGTAAACACTAGAGCGTCGGTGAAGCTACGAAAAAATGTTTATATAACTATGTTGACATTTAGAAAATTCTTACAAACCCAAAAACACGATTAAAATTTGCTCAAAACTTATCAATATCACAAAATATGACAAATGAGAGTAAAAGGAAACACCCTGTGGTGAGATCAACTAGAAAGTTAGATCTCCTCTGTTAAGGTAAGCTGTAAACAGTAATGATATGTGCTTAGGCACAATTGCCTTACCGAATTAAACGGACTGAATTTCTTTTAGCCTGAGATTTAGGATTGGGATTCCGGACTACACGTATATACAAAACTAGTTGAAATAAGTCAGCGGCTTAATTCTAGCCTGAACCTATTTCTAGACTATATACGACTGGACCAAACGAATTTAACATATTATATATACGCTTACATTAGCGTGCATAGTTAAGTCAGTTTAGTCTGACTAAAAATCAACGCGCTAAAGTTAAGTCCGTTTAATCGAAAGGCTTTGAAATGGCACTTTTGAGCATGATTTTTGAACCGTTTAATCCACCTCAAAGAAAAGCTACTTTAGATACTGGGTTAGAGACCCATGTATTTCTGATGCGGAGCGCAAATAGCTCCTTTATGTACATACGGTTTTTATGTATGTAGATCTGAACTCAGGGGGAGGAGTCGTTATCTAAAGCCCTCCATTACTGGCTTGAACTGAACATTCACTTATTGGAAGCATACATGTAACGGGGTCAAAATTTCGGGGGGCCCTCCGGCCAAACTTTGGGGACCCTCCCCTCCAGATCGACCAAAAATACCCTGAATTTTGCGACATTTTGTATAATTTCCTTAAAAACATGCCGATTTACTAAATTTTGCCAAAATTTTAAGGACCCTCCCCCCGGCCCCTCGATTTGGGGGTGTCCTCCCCATCCCCCCCCCCTCATACATGTATGATTGGAAGGATTAAGTCGATATGTTGAAATGAAGGAGAGTGCTATCCCTCGGATTTGCACTAATGTACTGAAAATGAGAGGGGGTAGTGCCTAGTGGATGGTGCCCCGCCCTGGACCGGGCGCCCCAAGACAATACACTGCCAAACTCATACTCTACCTATTATGTACTCTTCTAATGAATAAAAACCCATGTATGCAACACATAACGACATTTACGGCGGTAAAGAACTAAATAAGGACTGCTGGTCACTAACATTAACTAATATTAATTTGAATTCAAAGGGACTTTTCGAAAAATAAATATATTAACTGGATACTGGAATCTGGATGGATGTCTAATTTTACTTGGAAAGCGCTCATAAAATTTTGCACGGACCTTATCAGCCACATTTATATCATCTTGCAAACTTTCATGCAGCTATTTTTCACACTGATTAAGTAAATTATGATAGGCAAAATCAGGAGATCAAGCCTAGCTCATAGTACTCCGAAAGTGTCCGCGTCCGCAATCTTCATCTTGTCCGTAACAGTTGTCCGAGTCCGTAAGCTGCCTAAATTCATACTTCTACGGACACCCTACCGACAGTGCGCATGCACACGCACGACAGTAAGTAAATAAATACAATAGACGTCTGAGACGGTTCCAGAGATACTCAGCGAAAACATACGGATAAGATATAGATGTTCAACTGAATTAAGCTTGACTTCCGGTCATCTGCATAGTAGACACACTACGTACATACAAACTCAAGTCTGACCAGAAATTGCTAAACCCGGAATCAAAACGGGGGGGGGGGGCATAACTATTCGCTGTCCTCTTGATGCTTGCAAATCATTCTTTTCGTAATGAAATCGCATATTTTTCCTTTTGTCGCAGGGTCGTGCATTTTTAAGTCAGACTTTAGTGTGAATCAAATTACTCCTCCGGACAGGTATGAACCATGCTTTAAGCTTGGGGTGAAAGGAAAAATCACAGAATAAGCTAAAGCAATAAAAAATTAAGTGATCATAAAAAATCGCTATAAATTTTATCCGTTACGATTCTCCATTGTCAAAATAAAACTTCTTCAACTGGTTTTCATGACTAACGCCAGCTTAAGTGCTTGTTACCTTTGAAAATCGAACCGTGAAAATACCAAATTACGAATCTTTTTTCAAAAAAGCAATAATAGCCGAACCGGAAAACATTCATTTATACCCAGAATTCAAGCCCAAAATAAACTTACTTAATCAAATTGGCATCTTCTTCTTCCGAATCAATGATAACAAATCCTTCAAAAGGATGTGCCGTGGCCGCATTGGCTTGTGTGGAGTCCGAACTGCCGTACTTCTCGGGCGACCATTGAATGAAAAACGTGTACAAACTGTCCGCCTTGTCTGGCGGCACGGTGAACCAGAATTCCACCTTGGCCTGATTGCCAAACTGCAGGACCGGGTCGTCATCCTGGCGTCGTTTCCGGCGATCCAGTTTCAGGCAAAGGAAATAGGGCATTTCAGTGGTGAGGGGGAAATTGTTGCCCGGGACCATTTCCTCAATGGGCGTGAACAGATCCGGCCGTTCGTCCTTGGACGTGGCACAGGTGAATCGAAACTGGACACTGGAGGCGGAGGTGGGGGAGGCCGTCCGGGCCAGCTGCTGTTGCTGGGCACGAGCCTGCTGGGCTTTCACCTGAAAAATCAAGCGCATGCAATTTGCTCAAGGGCATTTCCTATATAGGCAGTCTAAAGCCTCGGTCACGCTCACCCTTATCTTTCTTCCTGTCCTGAGAACTGGTTTTAACGCTACAATTAATGAGAATCATGTGACAATGTAATAGAACTAATTGTAGTTCACTGCTATAAGGGGTAGGTGTAGGTGAGAAGTGAATGGGGCTGAATAATCCCTCTAATCATCTATGTATACGACTGTCTACACGAATCGAGCCCAAGTGGCCTACTCACCAAAGGTATATATTCCCATTTGTTCAGAGCTTTCACGTTTTGTAAAAAATGAGTCCAGATAATGCACTGGATAAATTGTGCACATTTAGCAAAACGAACATCTCAGAATCCTACCAAAACCAAAGCACATTATAATTATTATAATATATTCTTAATGGCTCAACTCTTATTGACTTGTTTCACCCTTAAGGGTTCAGTTTATCACACAGAACAACAAATTAAAGCTTTTCAACCTTAAGCTCCTCAAGTTTGGCATAACTTTTGCGTCGTCTCAGTTCAATTTCATCCTTGAGCTTCATCTGCCGTTCACCGCCCGCATACCACGACTCCTGGACGTCTAGAATCCCATCCGCCGACCCATCATCGTCCACCGAAAACAGACCCGATGAAATATTGACTATATTTTTGGGAACTTGAGCAACATTTTTCGGAATATTCACCAGGGCATCGCCCACCGCATTCGCACCACTGCTTAGGGCGCCAGAGACCTTCACTGACCCAGTGCTCAGAGCCCCGCCTACAGTCTGTGCCCCCGTAGACAGGGCGTCGCCAACGCTCTGTGTGGTCATGGAAAGGGAGCGACTGAATTGTTTCCGCATTTTGCCCAATCGCTCAGACTGCACTTCCTTTCGCCGACGCACAGAATCCTTCAGACTGCCCAGTTTCCCCTTAGTCTTTGCATCCCGAGGCCCGCTGGTGCGCTTCTGCTTGCCGCCAGCCTCCGACTCTCCCATCAGAATCTCCTCGGCGTCGGCGTCACCGCAGGATCGCGTTCGATCGCCACTAGTGCTCAGCTGACCCATGCCAGCCAGGTCAAAGGTCAAATTTTCATTACTATCGCCGCCTTCAATGGAGGAAGGACAGGACACACTGAGGCCACGAGACGCCGGATTATCCGCCACTGGCAGCACGCTCAAGTGTTGTGCGCCCGAGTGACAGCCCTCATCAAAACTGCCCTCACGCGCTGACTCCAGCATCTGCTTCAGTCTGCGGGGACTTGTGTCGTCATCAGCAGCTGGCAAATCTGACTCACTCAGATGACGTTTGCCAGCCGCTGACCCTTCTCCGCCAACAGAGGGCGGTTCACAAAGTTCTGGAATGTTTTGCAGGCGAGGACTGTCTTCGATTGTATTTTCTTTGCGCGACAAACGCCTCTCCAAGCTAGCCGACCCGCCGGACTGTATCGAAATTGGAGCAGTGCTGACCGCAGAATCGGCACCAACCGGTTCCAATGGTAGTTTATCCAGCACATGGCCAAATTCAGCCGGCAGCGACATTCTATTCTCCTCACTAGCCGGCGCAGCACCACGTGACATAGCAGCAGAAGCTTTATCTGCGCTCCCGGTTGATTTTGATCGAGCCCTCATATCATCTTTGTGCATGACCGGACACTCAGGACCCTCCTTCGTCATGGCGGATATATCCTTGAATAAACCTGCCGAGGTCAAATGTTCCAGTTTAGCAATCATGCCATAACGTTCAGGTCCATTTTCGCGAACCAGAGGATGTGACAGGTCCGGATCGAACATGATGCAATTTGGCGTGACCAGAAGCACTCCGTTGACCATGCCCTCTTGTTCCGTGAAGTATTTCACCTTCAGCTTGATGAACCTCTGCAAACACTCAGCGTCCAGCACATCCTCGGGAACCGGGCTCACGGGAACACTGCCAGTAGCCGACCTAGACTGGCCGTCGCCAGAAGTCCGATGGACGCCGGCCGGGGGCTCCGGAGGCGGTCCAAAATGATCCTCTTTCGGCGGCTCCAGCTCCAGACTCATGTCTGGGCGAATTCCCAGGGTCAGCGGCGGCTCAGGCTTCGAGGGATCTGCTACGGCTGTCGCTGTTCCATGCTGCTCAATTGTCTGACTGCTCAAATGACCACTGCTGGTCGAAGAGGTCAATTCCGCCTTTTCCTGAAACAAAAATAATAAAAAAATATGCTTCAACTAGTGGGAGCGAATGGACATATTTTCAAAATAAAAACATACATATATATCGCTAAAGAAGACTCGGCAACTTTTAATGCACTTGGGATTGGGTGCTACGCTACTACCCAGACGTCATTAACGCATTTAGTAGACCGACTAAAGGTCGATTCACACTTAGTAGAACGAATGTCCGTTTGACCGGCGAAAATACAAAAAATCACAATATTCGTTAATCATCGAGGGCATTTTTCTTGCTATTTGCTAAAGCAGTTACAGAAGCAGGACACATTGTTGTCCTTAATAAAAATGGATCCTTCTTACACCCTAGTCAGAGTTTGGCGTTTAACTAGTATAAATTGC
The DNA here is from genome assembly GCA_030248245.1 of Trissonchulus sp. WLG1_4. NCBI lineage: Eukaryota > Metazoa > Nematoda > Enoplea > Enoplida > Ironidae > Trissonchulus > Trissonchulus sp. WLG1_4. Next base: position 5,799 of record JASANF010004715.1, on the reverse strand, counting down.
GGAGTATTGCATTTTCATACCTCTGTTCGAATAGGCTATGGACACACATAAATCCCTAACTTAAATTAATACAGCTGTCAGGTGTAAAGCTGGAAAAAAGAGTACGAACCTCTTTTCGCCGTTTCCAGTTAAGGCTACGACGAAATGATCTTTTAAATATGGAAGTCATGGAGATTTTAGCAGCATGAGTATAAAATGAGATTTTGTGAAAACTTGAAGATGCTCAATGCTCATGCACTATAAATACATTGAATTCTATAAACACAGTACTCCTGAATAAACTGTTTGGCAAATTTTAGCCGTTGGTAATAATAAACTTTCACAGCGCATAATCACCGACATAACATTCTATAGGTGCCGTGTTCGCCGTTCGGTAGATACAAAAGCTTCACAAGCTTGAAACAGGCAACAAATATAATATAGTGCCGGCATACAATGTAACCAAGCAATTTGTAAACACATGATACAAAAGCGCAAAGCTTCGTTGTATATACGCTATGAATTAATCCACTGGTAGCGCAAATAGTAGGTTCCAAGAAAGTCTAGTAGTTATAATATAACCAACACACTCTTGCGGCACAATTACAACACTAAAGTTAATGAGAGAGTGTATATAGAAGCAGAGAATTCACGTTTATACTCATAATACTTAGTAACCAAACTGTGCTACCAACCATATTCAGCTTTCCATGCTATGTGCTGACTTTCACAGCCAACATATATATATACCACTGCACGTACATATCCACATTTATTATTTCTTTTGTTAATTATTTCTGACAGTTTGTCCATAATATGCTTTAAAAAGTTGCAAACTTGGCATTTATTCAAGTTTTTGCTTTATGCTTAATTTAGGAAAGAATATGACTGACAACAATTGACTACAATATGAAATGTAGTTCCAATTTAGTTTACACTCGCTCGGCGGGTTTTTCAACAGATACAGAATTTCATCGGGAATCGGGATAGGTCATCACGTTACTTCATTAAATCTCTAAGCTTCAAACTGGAACGTTGGAGATGGTTTCAGTACAATATTCCTATCAACGCCCTATCTTTTTATGTAATATTATACTTACACGCGTTGCCATGGCAACCACACCAATAAAAGCTGTCACCATAACGTAAAAGGGCCTACTGACTTGCAACATGACCGCTATATAATATCTTCAAATTACAATACACGAACTTATATAAAACCAATATAGAGCAGAGCACTGAGTCATCTCGTAATTTCGAGCGTGTTCCGGCGAATACAAAGGTGAATACTTGCGAGCTCATTGGTAGCAAAGCAACTTGCAAACAATTTGGCAAAACGATGTGACAAACTAATCGAGTTAAGTGGTGTAGTGCCAAAATTCACAAAATAGGCAGATGAAATAAACAGCACAAAAAATTTGCAATGGGCATTATATATATTCAGAAAGTGTCGACTTTCTGTGAGATAATCAATTGGAGACGTATCGGAAATTTTTTTCGACCAGGCAATAAAAACAAAAGGGAAGGCACTTGTGTAAAAATTCACTGTGAAAAAATTTCGGGGGAGGGGAAATGCCGCCCATCTTTCCTTCCCTGGGTACGCCCTTGAATTTAGAAGTGTGCGAAAGCTGAGTTTAACTTATATACATATAACTTCTGAGAGCTGGAACCTTAAATAACTATAGATTTGGCCGTGGTGGCTTAGTCTTGGCATCTGAAATTTATTCAATATATATATATATACGCTTTACAGTGCGGTATCAAATAGGGTCTTAAATATCACGTCAATGTCGGTAATTAGCTGGGAAACTAAGCAGAGTTTTGAATTTTAGCAGGCTGAAAAACACTATATACATTATACAAAGATGCAGTTTTGCTTGGAAAAGTCCAAAACGGGAACTGCAGTAGTTGTAGAGGTCTGGGGGCAGCAGCCCCCAGAAGCCAAGTATCTGGTGTTTTCGGACTTAACTCAGTTCCCCTGAACCTGAAGACGACATCATTACGGTGGGTGGCATGAACTGTAAACACGCAGCTGAACTTCAGCACATATATATAATAAAACTCTCCTATTTCAAACTTTGATACTAGCGCGGCAATCGTCTTATATCGATTGGCATTAATTGATGCGTTTAAGAAACTTGTGGGCATGCTTCGACACAATTTTATCGAATCATAATCTTAATCATAACTAATCATAATTCGGTTATAAACTGTCATTGAAACTAATTAATTGACTACGACTTGACTACTAAGAGACTAACTAATTGAAACGTTATAGTTAGACACATGGGAAAATTTTACAAATTATGGTTTTGACGCAATTTGGAAAATTTTTCAAAAATTTAGCGACGAAAATGCTATTTTCGGCACTTTTTGTCCAAATCGGCCATGACATCTTTCCATACATGTAACAGCACCAAAATTTTGGGTACCCCTCCCCCCCTTGGTGGGACCCCCCTCCCCTGTGTCAGCTCATTTTGACCCCCCCCCTCCAAAAAATGACGCGATTTTTACCTTTTTTGACCAAAAAACAACAATTTTGACAATTTTTGGCAAAAATTTTGGTAAAAATTGCTGAAATTATACAAAAAAATACCGATTTCTTCAATTTTTGGCAAAAATTTTACTTCCGTCATGATCCTCCCCCTTTTTTCTCCTGGCGGGACCCCCCCCTCCCTCCCCTATGGTCGAATTTTGGGGGGGGGTCTCCCCCCCAACCCCCCCCCCCCCAACTACATGTATGCATCTTTCAGCCTCCAGCCGAAAAAAAGTGCGTCACGGGACGCACATGGCCGAAAAAAAGTGCGAAATTTCAGAAAAAAAGTGCTACGTTTAGCACTTTTTGACGCAAAAAACACTGGATATATAATTACACTTGAGATAAATGCACACACATTTAAAAAAACTCACGTTTTGCGAATCAGTTTTTGCATTGTTCCCAGCATCCATGTTTGGTACGAAAATACGTTGTCCCGGAAAAACCATGCGTGACACCAATTTATTCAACTTCATTATTTCAGTTGGGGTACTGTCGTACATGGCGGCAATTCTCTCCAGCGTGTCACTGGACTTTACCGTGTACTCCAGCCCCTGACCAGGAGCCATAATCCACGTTTTAGTCATGGCCATTTTTTGAAGGCAAAATTAGCCATTGCAATTCAAAACAAGTCTTTATTAAAGACCAAATTCAATTTTGAAGATATCACGTTCACATTGCTATCGCACCTGAAGTACAAATACACAAACATATAATTGATGGCATATATATATGTAGTTGGGGGGGATGGGGGGGAAGACCCCCCCCAAAATTCGGTCCAGGTGGAGGGAGGGGGGTCCCGCCAGGGGGAAAAGAGGGGGGAGGGTCCCGGCGGAAGCAAAATTTTGGCCAAAATTATAAAAAATTAGCATTTTTTCGTAAAATTTAAGCGATTTTTACCGAAATTTTCGCCAAAAATTGTCAAAATCGGTGTTTTTTGGTCAAAAAAGGTAAAAGTTGCGTCATTTTGGGGATGGAGGGGGGTCAAAAATGGGTTGACGCAGGGGAGGGGGGTCCGACCAAGGGGGGGAGGGGTACCCAAAATTTCGGTGCTGTTACATCGTATGGGAAGATGTCATGGCCTATTTGGACAAGTGCCGAAAAAAATATATTTGTTCGCTAAATATTTTGAAATTTTCCAAAATTGCGTCAAAACCATAATTTTGTAAAATTTTCCCACGTGTCTTAACTATAACGTTTCAATTAGTTAGTCTCTTAGTATCAAGTCGTAGTCAATTAATTAGTTTTAATGACAGTTTATAACCGAATTATGATATAGTTATGATTAAGATTATGATTCGATAAATTGTGTACGGAAGCATGGTCGTTCCACACAGTTTCTTAAATGTATCATTTAATGCCAATCGATATAAGAAGAATGATTGCCGCGCTAGTATCAAGATAAGTGTTGAAAATAGGAGAGTTTTATTATATATATGTGCTGAAGTTTCAGCTGCGTGTTTACAGTTCATGCCATCGACTGAAATTATGTCTGCTTCAGAGACTTCAGCGGAACCCAAACCTTAAGTCCCAAAACACCAATAGCACATTGCTTCTGGGGCTGCTGCCACCTTCTAGACCTCCTGCAGTTCCCGTTTTGGACTTTTCCAAGAAAACTGCATCTTCGTAGTAGGCACATAGCTGTTTTCAGCTGGCTAAAATTCAAAACTCCTGCTTAGTTTCCCAGCTAATTACCGACATTGATGTGTATAATATCTAGACCCTTATTTGATAACTGCACTGTAAAGCGCATATAACACATATATATATTGAATAATTTCAGATGCCTAATCAACCAAGCTACTATGGCCAAATTCTCTCCCAGTCATTTTTCAAGTGTTCCAGCTCCTCAGAGAAGTTATATGTGCAAATATAAGTTAAAAATTTAGCTTTCGCACACACTTCTAAATTCAAGGGCGTACCCAGGGAAGGAAAAGATGGTGCATTCTGCCCCTTGGTCGACCCCCTCCCCTGCCACGTCAACCCATTTTTGACCCCCTCCATCCCCAAAATGACGCAACTTTTACCTTTTTCTTACCAAAAACACCGATTTTGACAATTTTTGGCGAAATTTCGGTAAAAATCGCTTAAAATTTATGAAAAATGCTAATTTTTTATACTTCCGCCGCCAAAATTTCGCTTTCGCCGGCACCTCCTGGCGGGAACCCTCCTCCACCTGGACCCAATTTTTTGGGGGGGGGGGGTCTTCCCCCCCATCCCCCAACTACATATATATATGCCATCAATTATATGTTTGTGATTTGTACTTCAGGTGTGATAGCAATGTGAACGTGATATCTTCAAAATTGAATTTGGTCTTTAGAAAAGACTTGTTTTGAATTGCAATGGCTAATTTTGCCTTCAAAAAATGGCCATGACTAGAAAGGTGGATTATGGCTCCTGGTCAGGGGCTGGAGTACACGGTAAAGTCCAGTGACACGCTGGAGAGAATTGCCGCCATGTACGACAGTACCCCAACTGAAATAATGAAGTTGAATAAATTGGTGTCACGCATGGTTTTTCCGGGACAACGTATTTTCGTACCAAACATGGATGCTGGGAACAATGCAAAAAACTGATACGCAAAACGTGAGTTTTTTTAAATGTGTGTGCATTTATCTCAAGTGTAAATGTCATATATCCAGTGTTTTTTGCGTCAAAAAGTGCTAAAACTAGCACTTTTTTTCTGAACTTTCTTACTTTTCTTCGGCCACGTGCGTCCCGTGACGCACTTTTTTCGGCTGGAGGCTGAAAGATGGGGACATGGGTAGTCGGGGGGATGGGGGCGGGGGAGACTCCTCAAAATTCGGTCCCAGGGGAGGGGGGGTCCCGCCAGGGAAAAAGAGGGGGAGGGTTCCTGGTGGGAGTAAAATTTTGGGCGAAAAATTAAAAAAATCGGCATTTTTTTGTGAAATTTAAGCGATTTTTACAAAAATTTTCGCCAAACATTGTCAAAATCGGTGTTTTTTTGTCAAAAAAGGTAAAAATTGCGTCATTTTTGGGAGGGGGGGGGTCAACTTTAGCTTACAGGGGGTAGGGGGGTCCCACCAAGGGGGGGAGGGGTAATTAAAAATTTTTTTCTGTTACATGTATGGAAAGATGTCATGGCCGATTTGGCACAAGTGCCGAAAATAGCATTTTCGTCGCTAAATTTTTGAAAAATTTTCCAAATTGCGTCAAAACCATAGTTCGTAAAATTTTCCCATGTGTCTAACTATAACGTTTCAATTAGTTAACCTCCTTATAACAATAATAATACGTAACTGAACGAAGAGCAACCACAT
>JASANF010004714.1:0-34001 GCA_030248245.1 Trissonchulus sp. WLG1_4 | reverse complement strand
TGATTAGTCTTTCGCGAAATTTCAGAAAAAGTATATATCTATCTATATATATATATAAAATAGTGGACGTATTTTTCATTGAGTCAGAACATTGCCTTTATTCGCCTAATGATCCGTAGTCCTCCTATAAGGTCAATCTTCGGCGGGGGGAAATTATTTTTGGCCCTAAAACGCTTCCTACCCCATCTTTTAATAAAAATATAGAACCCCCATCGTCAGCCAAGCCCCCAATCTGATCTAGCCCCCAAAATAGATGTCGCCCCTTTTAATAAAAATCTAGAGTGAAATTATTGGTGCTAAAACCCTTAGGGGTGGAATAAGTCGGAAAAACGGCATTTTTTCGCCTAATGATCCGGAGTCCCCCTAAATCCCCCAAACCCAGGGGGGTCAAAATTGAACGCTCTTTCGACTAGGCTAGGTTAGAAGTTTGTAGGATGTAAGCTTTCGCTGGAAATCAAACTTTGTCCAAAAATTAACCTTTACGTGAAAATTTTTGCGCAAAATGGAATTTAGGCAAAAAAACTACATGAAATAAAAACCAGCTAACACCACTGAAAGAGCAATTTCTAAGCTACAAAATGCTAAAAAAGTTTTGTAAATCGGTTCAGGCTTTGAAAAGTTACAAAACTTTTTCCGAAGCTACCTGGACCAGGCTGATTGAAGCGTTACAACACAAGGTTCCGTACAAAAATCGGGCTATATCTGCAAAATTTTTAAATTATGAACCTAGTTGAGGTTTTTTAGTGTGGTAAACTTATTTTTGGTGCTTCTTAGCAGGTTTTTCCTTCAAAGTAGGCCTCAGGCTTAGGCTTAGGCTTAGTGCTTAGGCTTAGCGTTTGGATCAAGTGGAGTTGGGGGGGCGGAAATAGTGGACCTATTTTTTTGAGTAGAGCACCTTGAGGGAAGCATTTTTTGTAATAGAACCCCTATCAACAAATTTGGATTTTCTGAGCTATGACCCCTTGAAAACTGCATTTTCAGTGTTTTTGGAAGTGAACGTAGGCCAAAGTTCGAAGCCAAAAATGGCTATAATCTTTGTTTTTGGATAGTTTTGAGTGCGTTATGATGTTTTAAGGCATCGTCTAGGCTTAGTTGGCAGGATTCTCTAGGCTAAGCTGGCAGGATTTTTTCTGAAAATTTAGATTTTTTATTGCCTAAGCCTGAGCCTAAGCCTGAACCTAAGCCTAAGCCTAAGCCTGATACTAAGCCTAAGCCTAAGCCCCATACTAAGCCTAAGCCCTAAGCCTAAGCCTAAGCCCAAGCCTAAATTAAGGCCAAGTTTGAATTTGGTCAAAAATTGGACGTTTCTGGCGAATTTGGCCAATTTTTCGGCAAGAACCCGGTCAAAAAGCCTTTGTTTTGATTCTAAAAAATTGTAACCAATAATCTTTACAACACCATTTAGACACGATTAGAATGGAAAAAACAAGAGCTTCGGAAAAAAAATTGCGAAAACGTCCCCCACTGGGTTCAGATTTCGGGGGATTGTATCTCAGAAAATCCAAAAAATGAAATAGGGTTTCTTGAAGCAAAAATGCTTCCCCCAAGGTGCTCTACTCAAAAAAATAGGTCCACTATTCCCCCCTCCCCCAACTGCATTTAACCCTAGCGTTTAGACTCAGAGCTCAGGCTTAGTGCTTAGGCTGAGGCTTAGTTCTCACGATTAAACTTCGTTGTGGGTGAGCAAAAAATTAGTCTTAGTTTTCTGCATCAAATAAAAGGACTTTTGCTACGGTGGAAAAATGAATAAAGCTGAACTTTAAAACCGAAATTGCCCGTCAGCGTGAGCTTGGCTCTGAGCATTAGGGAAGTTTTGAACTAGGATTTGAGGCATTAGAATTTATTGTAACGCCGTATTTATGACTTAAATGTTATATTTTTTGGGGGAAAAATGTTTAATAGCCATCTGCTGCGCAAAAATGTATAAAAGTTTGAATTTTAAATTAATTTTAAGCAAGTTCATTTCGCCTATTTTATAATTGAAAAAATCTATTTTGGCCAGAATAAGCAAGATATGTAGCAAATAAAGCTGAATAAAATATATTATTATGTGTTAATTTATGCTCATAAAATTTCTGACTGATATAATGAGCAAGCTGGTCTTATTTTACGAGAATTAGCCCCAATGGGTGGATTTCACCACGGTGGTTTTTAAAAACCATGGTTTTACGTATGTACGTGTGCATATGATTTGCACATAATTTCATTACGAAATATCGCACGTTAAGTTACCAATTTCGTAGATTTTCTAAAACCATGGTTTTTGCTCAGTTGAAATTTCAGCAGAATAAAAACCTGCTATGCTGCAGGTTTTTAATTTCAACTGAGCAAAAACCATGGTTTTAGAAAATCTACGAAATTCGTAACGAATCGTGCGATATTTCGTAATGAGATATCATGCGATTTGATTTGATTTGATTTGAAATTATGTGCAAATCATATGCACACGTACGTAAAACCATGGTTTTTAAAAACCACCGTGGTGAAATCCACCCAATATGTCGAAAAATAAGATTTTCGACAAAATTTGAATTTTTTGGAAAAGCTAAAAATCAACATTTTTTCGCTTGGAAACTGCTAAAAAAGAACTCAGCGCATGCGAAAACCTATAAAAACGTGTTTTTACGCTGAAAAAATATGTGTTTGAATCCCCCCCACCCCCGCTGAAGATGCACCAGGGTTTTTTTGTGTAAAATAGGGTGTATTTACACATCGGCCGCCTAATTTACACAGCAAAAAATAAAAATACACACTGATTTACACAGCCCCATTTTGCCCCAAAAGTTGATGAAACGGCCTATTTTGGTTGTAAAAATTACAAAAATTCGCGAAGTGGCGATTTGTGCCTGTGACCTCTTTGTCCTAACAAAATTAAGTCTAATTTTTTACCCCAAAACAAAAAATTTTCAGTTTCTGCTCTTAAACGGCTTATGATTTTTTTATTTTAGCATTCGTTTTTAGGGTTAAATGCAGTTGGGGGAGGAAAAATAGTGGACCTATTTTTTTTGAGTAGAGCACCCTGGGCGAAGCATTTTTGCTTCAAAAACCCCTATTTCATTTTTTGGATTTTCTGTGATACGACCCCCCGAAATCTGAATCCTCAGTGAGGGACGTTTTCGAAATTTTTTTCCGAAGCTCTTGTTTTTTCCGTTCTAATGGTGTCAAATTATTAGTTACAATTTTTTAGAATCAAAACAAAGGCTCTTTGACCGGGTTCCTGCCGAAAAATTGGCCAAATTCGCCAGAAACGTCCAATTTTTGACCAAATTCAAACTTGAGCTTAATTTAGGCTTGGGCTTAGGCTTAGGCTTAGGGCTTAGGCTTAGTATGGGGCTTAGGCTTAGGCTTAGTATCAGGCTTAGGCTTAGGCTTAGGTTCAGGCTTAGGCTTAGGCTCAGGCTATAAAAAAATCGAAATTTTCAGAAAAAATCCTGCCAGCTTAGCCTAGAGAATCCTGCCGACTAAGCCTAGACAATGCCTTAAAACATCATAACGCACTCAAAACCATCCAAAAACAAAGATTACAGCCATTTTTGGCTTCGAACTTTGGCCTACGTTCACTTCCAAAAACACTGAAAATGCAATTTTCAAGGGGTCATAGCTCAGAAAATCCAAATTTATGGATAGGGGTTCTATTACAAAAAATGCTTCTCTCAAGGTGCTCTACTCCAAAAAATAGGTCCACTATTTTCCCCCCCAACTGCACTTGATCCCGTTTTTATGCACTTGAAAGTTGACAGTGAAAAATCAGCCACGCTGAGCCTGTCTGTGCGATTTCTTGTCCTACGTCAAACTACTGTAAAAGATTTACACCCGGATTTGAAAAAAAATGAGTAGGATCTGGCTCATAGAACAACCCTCCATCTGTGTAAACCATGCATGTACACGGGGTCTCGGCCTGGGTGTATTGTTTGTTGGCTAGTTTCAGATTTTTCGAAATTTTAGGGGAGCTTGCCCTGGCGTGTCGGATACTTGAACTGACAAAAACGCAAAAATTCTCAATTATCTCATTTTTTACTTTCGTATGTAGTTCTAGTCTCAAAGTCGAAATATTACTTTTCACGTGAAAAAACGGTCAATTTTTACCTAAAAAATGCTAAAATACTCACTTTTAAAAATTTACACAACATACCCTTAATTTACACAGCAAATTCTCAATTTACACAACATTTACACAGTGCCGATTTTGAAAAAAAAACCCCTGAGATGCACCCTTCTATAATATCCCCCAAACCCAGGGCCAGAGGGGTCGAAACGCTCTTTCGAATAGGCTAGGTTAAGGTTAGAAATTTTAGGTTAAATGCAGTTGAGGGGGAGAATATAATATGCTATGGTGGACCTATTTTTTTTAGTAGACCACCTTGGGGGAAGCATTTTTGCTTCAAGGACCCTTATTTCATTTTTTGGATTTTCTGAGATATGACCCCCGAAATCTGAACCCTCAGTTAGGGACGTTTTCGCATTTTTTTTCAAAAACCAGCGTTTTCTCCGTTCTAAACGTGTTTACTTTAAATGGAGTCGAATAATGTTTACAATTTTTTAGAATCAAAAACATAGGCACTTGACCCCGTTTCTTACAAAAAATTGGCCAAACTTACCAGAATCGTCCAATTTTTCACCAAATTCAAACTGGGCCTCAATTTAGGCATAGGCTTAGTATCAGGCTTAGGCTTAGATTTAGGCATACGTGGGCCGGCGGCCGATTCTAGAGAGGGGGTGAGCCACCGGGGGGGGGCGGGAGGGGGCGGAATAACTTTTCCGCCCATTTTTGCTCCGTGAGCCACCATTTTACCTTCGTGAGCCACAAATTTTGCCGTCTTGAGTACCTCAAAAACCACAGGAAAAAATTTTTTCGAAAAGTGATCGAAAAATGAAGGAAAAATGGAGGAAATGCAATTTGAACCAATTTTAAAATATGTATTCTTTTAAATTTCATACTCATTTCGTGCGTTTTTTGTACATATTTTGCCTAAACTTTTGCTTTTTTTCCTTCAACTTTCGGTTTTATTTCTACACATTTTCAGTTTAATTTTGGCTTAAGGTGGTACTAACGAATGTGCAGTTTTTTAAAACTTTTGAAAAAATTTAGTTGATTCAAACGACATTTTCTCGAGAATAGTCAGCAATGAATTAATTCGTATTCTTATAATGACGAATGAAGTTAGCGGGATCATGTGAAAAATTTTTAGGAGCAAGCCAAGCCAACAAGCCAAACTACACAACAGGAGAATAGAAATTTAACAGTTCTGGCCACTTTTCTAAGCGCATGCAAAACGCATAAACACAAAAATGAACACAAATAAACTTTTGCAAATTTTCTAGACCCAAAATGAAATTTTTTAAATTGCTTTTATTTTTGCGTAAATATAGAACCTGAAAGTTGCGTGTGAATAGACACTTTTGACTTTGAAAGCTTATATTTGACAAATAATGAAATCGCGCATTTTGGGTCTAGATAATTTCTTTTTGAATATTTGTTAAATTTTTCGCGTGTTTTTATTGTTTAAACTCTTCAAAAAGTGGCCAGATTTGAAAGTGCTCAAAATAGCCAAATTGGTCCACTTTTAACATGTGCCATAGAAATCATATTTATAGTTGTGCAATGAAACTTTGCATAAATATAGACAAAAAGTAGCGCTTTCGAACGGTATAAAAAATGTGCTTTTATGTTATTTATTTATTGAATACCAGCCTGTTGAAAAACACTGCACATTCGTTAGTACCACCTTAAGGTGGTAGTTCCATAATCGCAGTGACACGTTTTTCTGACAGATCTTTACACTATGAGTAAAGAGACTATGATTTTCTTCAACTACACCAAAAACCACCCAGAGCATTTTTTATTTGGGGTAAAATACCATGGTTAAGACTAGCTACCACATTGGCTTACTAAACTTAAAGCCAGTGGAGTAGCTAGTCTTAACGTTGGATTTTATCAGTGATCAAAACGTGACAGTAGACAGTTTTGAGTCCACTTTCAAAAAATTGCAGCCATTTTATTTCTGTTTTACTTGTTGTTCTAAAAAAGAGCTTTGAAAAAAGCCTCACGTAAAAAAACTGCGATTCTGGAACTACCACCTTAATTTCGGTCACATTTCCGCTAAATTTCCGCACCTTTTCTGTCATTTTTCAGCAATATTTCCTTTAAATTTCAGTCAAATTTCCGCTAAATTTCTGCAGCTTTTCTGTTATTTTTCAGCAATGTTTCATTTAATTTTCAGTCATATTTCCGCTAAATTTCTACAACTTTTTTGTTATTTTTCACTAATGTTTCATTCATATTTCCTTCAAATTTCAGCCAAATTTCCGCAACTTTTCTATTATTTTTCAGCACTTAGTATGTGATTACGGGCCTAAGTGTTACTCACATACATTATGTACACATACACTTACATTATGTACACTTCGCTTAGCTGCTTCGCAATTGTTTCGGTTTTGTATTCACATTATGTTTAGTGTTTGGCTTAGTGGGGGGGGTAGTTGGGGCTAAGCTAAGCGATCAGTTGGGGATTTGTATTGAGCTCTCTTTCATGCAAGGCTCAACATATGTGAGTGTGCGTGTACGTTTTCAAGTTTACGCTTGAGGTTGGGATTTCAGCTTAAGCTGAGGGTCAGGCTTAAGTTTTGAAATTTATATGTTTACATAACATGTGATGAGTCTTGCAGCAGGAAAGCCACTTGGTCTGCTGTAGAGAAGGGTTAAGTTGACTTTGGGTGGCTTTTGCCGCCGAGGGAATGAATGGCATGCAATTTAAGGTGCATTAGTGACATTTGCCGACCAAGTTGAGCCTTGTCGGTCTTTTAATCTGTCGAAATAAAAAATGCACTTTGTTTTTCAAGTTAGTTTTTTTGCATTTCTGAGACAGCACCATCGATGTAATTTTTCTTCATGGGCCGTATTCTCAAAATTACCTGCAGCTAAAGTTAGGCTAAGTCGTATTCTCAAACAATGACTAAAGCCAATGTGATAGCTCAGGTTACCCTTAATATTCGGACGAGAAAAGTGCTCTATCTTGTTTCGCAGCTAAAGTTAATGTACCGTGCAAATTTTTAACCTCAACCGTTGACGTTAACCTTGTTTTCAATTTTAACTTTACTTTTACCCACATTGTAATAAAATCCCGGTCCACAAATTTAGATTTTCCGAGGTATGTATGATATCTTGAAAATAGCATTTTCAGTGTCTTTTGGAAGTGAATGTAGGCCAAAGTTTGAATTTGAAGCCAAACTATGTGGCTAAACCCGAAATTTGAGCCTTTTGTGAGGCTCGTTTTCGCAAAATTTTCAGAAACCCGTATTTTTGCCGTTCCAAGATACTTAAATGAAGTGTAAATAATGTTTAAAAATTTTTAGAACCAAGTCGACACACATTATATAACCCTATTCTTTTTGAAAAATTGGCCAGTCACCTGAAGCCTCCAATTTCTGGCGTATTTTTAAATAAACAAAAATACTTATATAGACCGCCGCCGTTGAAAATTTAAAAAAAGTGAGAGACATGCCCGGAAATTTTGGGGTTAAATGCAGTAGGGGGAGAATAGTGGATCTATTTTTTTAGTAGAGCACCTTGCGGGCAGCATTTTTGCTTCAAGAACCCCTATTTCATTTTCTGGATTTTCTGAGATACGACCCCCCGAAACCTGTACCCTCAGTGAGGGACGTTTTCGCAATTTTTTCCGAAGTTCTTGTTTTTTCCGTTCTAATCGTGTCAAAATAGTGTCAGATTATTGGTTACAATTTTTTAGAATCAAAATAAAGGCTCTTTGATCGGGTTCCTGCCGAAAAATTGGCCAAATTCGCCAGAAACGTTCAATTTTTGACCAAATTCAAACGTGGCCTTAATTTAGGCTTGGGCTTAGGCTGAGGCTTAGTATGGGGCTTAGGCTTAGGCTTAGTATCAGGCTTAGGCTTAGGCTTAGGTTCAGACTTAGGCTAAAGGCCGATTCACACGGTGCGTTTTTGCCGCTGCGATTTTGACGCAAAACGCAAGCCGCAGGGTGTCGCAAGCGAAACGCACCGTCTGAACAAGCTTCGCGGCCTTAGTGCGTCTCGCAGGTCAGTTTGCTGCGTCTTTACTGTTTCAAAAAAATGACAAATTGGTCCGCGAAATTTGTTTATGCCAACACGTCCGCAGCATCAAGACGCGATGAAATCGCAGGTCGAACAGCAGTCTGGCGTTTAAAACGCTGCGGCAAAATCAAGACGCAGGCATTCCGCACTAAAAACGCTGCGTCTGTTCAGACATTGCGTTTTGCGTGCGGCAAGCTGCGTTTTGCCGCAGCGACAAAAACGCTGCGGCAAAATCGCAGTAAAATCGCAGCGTGTGAATCGGCCTTTAGGCTCAGGCTTAGGCAATAAAAAATAGAAATTTTTAGAAAAAATCCTGCCAGCTTAGCCTATAGAATCCTGCCAACTAAGCCTAGACGATGCCTTAAAACATCATAACGCACTCAAAACTATCCAAAAACAAAGATTACAGCCATTTTTGGCTTCGAACTTTGGCCTACGTTCACTTCCAAAAACAGTGAAAATGCAATTTTCAAGAGGTCATAGCTCAGAAAATCCAAACTTGTGGATAGGGGTTCTATTACAAAAAATGTTTCCCTCAAGGTGCTCTACTCCAAAAAATTGGTCCACTATCCCCCCCCCAACTGCACTTGATCCGGATTTTGACCTTAAATTGCTGTGCCAAATTTTTGTGTTCATAACGTAACATTCGTAACCGAGTACTTTGGGTGCAAAGTTTGCACTGAAATTGCAAAAACCTCACAAATGAAACTACCACTTTAAGTAGACTGCAATCAATCTCACCACTGTCGAGGCTAATGATAACGTGAGTATGAACAGCGGAAATCTTGCTAAAAACGCATGGAAAATGACCTCTGCTTTGACTGAAATGTATTCGTAACAATGCGGAAAAACGTAAGAATTCGAAAAACACGTCAATTGAAGCAAAAACTTGTAAAAAATATACGGAAAAGCAACTAAATCTAGCACAAATATGTAGGAAAGTGAAAAGAAATATAACCGAAAAGGAAAAGAAAATATACATAACGGAAACATGACCGAAGGAAATATGACCGAAAAGTGAAGGAAACATAAATGAAATATGATCGAAAAGTGAAGGAAATATGACAGAAAAGTGAAGGAAATGTGAAAGAAATATGACCGAAAAGTGAAGGAAATTTGACCGAAAAGTGAAGAAAATATGACCAAAAAGTGAAGGAAATATGACCGAAAAGTGAAGGAAAAATATGTGCCGAAAAGTGACGGAAAGTTGGACTAAATGGAGGAAATGTGACGGAAAAATGAAGGAAATATTGCGGAAATGTTGCGGAAATGTGTCTGAAATGTGACGGAAAGTGAGAATTGTTATTGGAGGAAATTTGACGGAAATAGAGAGGAAATGTGAAGGAAATTTTTCCTTCGTTTTTCCGTCATTTTTCAGTGACATTTCGAAATTATTTTTTCCGGTGAACACACATTCTGGAAAGATCCAAAAACAAAGATTTATAGCCATTTTTGCTTGGCTTCAAACTTTGGCCTATGTTACGTAGTACGTTCACTTCACAAAACACTGAAAATGCAATTTTCAAGGGGCCATAGCTCTGAAAAAACGAATTTATGGATAAGGCTTCTATTACAAAAATACTTCCTTTGAGGTGCTTTACTCCAAAACATAGGTCCAATATCCCCCCCCCAATTAATAAATTCATGTGGCGCTCCTGAAACGTGGGTTTTGGCCATCACTTTGAAAACGCGCAAAAATAAACAAAAGTTGTTCAAACTTGAATTCCCTTCAATTTGATGTCCATATCACATTAAATTTTTTTGAAAATGTTTGAGCTATTTCAGCAAGAAAAATAAATTTTCAGAGAAATACCTTTACAAGCCAGTGCATTTACACGTATATCGTAGGTGCAACTGAGGCGGGGTGGGGGGAAATTCAAGCTGATGTTTTTTCACCGTGAAAACACGTTTTTATAGGTTTTCGCATGCGCTGAGTTATTAATTTTTAGCACTTTTCAAGCTACTAAAAACCTTTTACCATTTACCTTGATTTTTTTATACTGAGGCTAATCATCAAAAATTAAGACCAATACAATCAGCTCGAAGAGCGTGAGCTTGAGCAGCTGAAAAAAAGCTCGAGCAGCTGAAGGGGGCGCTCCGGGAATCAAGGATTTGGGCCGTATTTTTTAAAAACAGCCAAAATGACCTATCATTCTTGAAGGAAAGTCGCCCAAAATACTATTTCTGATGATTTGACGTGCATATCTCCATAGCAAAAAATTTGGAAAAAATTGGACAAATTACTGATTTTATTCAACTTTTACACAAATTCAGCAAGTAAGCCAGTGCATCAACGCTTTTTAAGGTTTTGCAAACAGACGATACGTAAATTTTATTAGTCGTAATGAAAAATTAAAACAATTTTATTGCGTTCTAAGCAAAAAAATCGCACAAGAAACCATTTTCAGAAGCAGCAGACTCAAGTATAGGCTGTGTGAATACAAAACCAATTTTTCGGCATTTGATTATAAAATGCAGGTAAGATATTTTTCTACAAAAGTTTGCTCATTTATGGCCTTCGGCTCTGCGCAGTTGAACAATTTTTTTAGTTTTTTAAAATATAGCTTAGAAAATTTTTTATATGAATTTTATTGCTCAGAGTTCGACATCGAAAACACATAATGACACTTTTTATCCAAACCTGACATAAATGTTAAAAACCAAAATAATATTCAACTAGAAAAGCACATAAGCTACATTTTGGTATATAAAGTGTGACTATACGTAAAGTATAAGCAAAGTTATCGTTTGCCGAAAATCCACTCACGTTTGGTGCTCTGGGAGTCACGTGACATGATCACGTGATTTGAAATTTTGGCTCCAGTTTTCTTTTGTGCCATAGTACATATATGTATAGTAAAGTTTGACATTTGCCAATTTTTTTGCTAGTTTTCGATGTAACCCGCGATTCCCGGAGCGCCCCCTGAAGAAAAGCGGATAAGTATGGCGGTCACTACAAACTAGCTGCTCCGTTGTCATGACAGCGCTGCAGTTTCAGCTTTTGTTCAGCTGCTCCAGCTTTTTTTCGCCGTTTCCGGCATTTTTGCAGCTGCTCGAGCAGCTGAAAAAAAGCCGGAAACGGCGAAAAAAAGGTCAATGTAAACACGGCCTAAGACATAATAATATATTTAAGAGGGCGCTCCAGGAATTGGGAGTTACCTTAAAAGTAAGCAAAAAGCTGATAAAACTAAAATATTACTAAATAAGTATTTAGTATGGTATATAATAACCCTTGTGTAAAAAATTTAAATCACGTGATAATGTCACGTGACTGCCAGAGCACTGCGCGTGAGTGAATTTTCGGCAAACGATAGCTAATAGCACGTTTGTCTTAAAATCATGATTCATATATCAAAATGTAGCCCTTGCGCTCGTCTAATTGAACATTATTTTTGTTTTTTATTATTTATTGCGAATTTGTTAAAATTGCAATTTTTGAATTTTTGAGGTCGGTCTCTCAGCACTAAAAGCAGTGGTATCATGGTCTGGAACATTATTTTAAAAAATAAAAAATGTTCAACTGCGCACAATGATAGGCTATCTTCATGCCAAATTTGAGCCAAATCGATTGAAGCAGCAAAAACATATCGAATGCCGAGAATTATCGTGAGCACTGTTCAGTATAATTTTTTTGTGCCAGCAACTTTGCGTAGCGTTGCCCGATTGCGCTGAAACTTTGCAGCATTTTGGGGACCCAAGACCCTAGTAAAAATAGTTTAGGTAACTAAGCAATGTTACACAGTTTTTTAGATAATGTTAAAAATGTACCAAATCAAACACAGTTTTCGGTAAAAGCCGGTTTGCGGGCAAAAATCGACTAAAAAATTAATTTTGCCGTTTCAAACATTTTTCGACTGCTATTTTGTGTCTAATGATGTGAGTTGATAAATTTTTAATAAATTTTTGCTCAATCTTCACCCATTTGGCAGTTTGCCAGTAAAAACTATATAATTTGGCAATTTTTGAAATATCTTGATATTGGTATCAAATGAAAGCCAATATGATTCTGAGTAACTTTGCTTCTTGACACAGGTCCGAATTCGGTCGCTGAAAAAAGTTATGGCCCAATACCTTGACTCCCGGAGCGCCCCCTTAAGGTGGCGCTCAGGGGAACCGACTTTGGCGTTTAATTTTTTTCAGCGGCATTTTTGACCATAATGTCTAGAAGGAAAGTTGTTTAAAATAAAAATAGCTTTCGTTTGATGTGCATATTGTGATTTTTTTTAATTTTTTGGACAATTTTGTAGCCGTAGCAAAAAAATTTTTGTTTCCGTATAAAATGATTACTCATATCATTGAAATATGCGGTTTCTTAGCTTTAAATTGATGTATTAAACTTAAGAATACGTTGAAGTTTTGCTGAATTATTTTGCCGTGAAAATAGCAAATCAAAAATAAAAAACCTACGAAGCTGATAAGTCTTCGAAAATGTCAAATTTTTGATTTTATTTCTTAAAAAATTGAGTATGGCTTTTCGTAACTTTTTCAACGGAAATATGCAGTCCTAGGAAAGGTCTAATTTTTGAAAAAGTGAAACGTGTGGGCAAACCTTACATTTTTGCGTAGCGAAATCGACTACTTTTTTTGGACCTGGGTCCCAGCTGCCGTTTGCGATTGAGTTGAAAATTTGCACAATGAAAGAAAGAATATAAATGCAGACGTGAAAGTTTTTCGATTTTCAAATTTTGGCCCGTAGCACTTTTTGTAGTCGCTCAAACACGACTGATTTTTGAAAAATCGATTTTTTGCAAAATCAAAAATAAAAATGAAAAATTGAAGATCAATCACGTCTAGATTTTTTAGAGATCTTTCTATCGATACCAAGATCGTCAAAATTGGTTGAAAATTCGATGAGCTAGGTCAAAAACAAAATTAGTGTGAATAGGAAATTCGACATGGTCATAAAATTTGACACATTCACATTAAAGTGCTGAAATGTATTGTAAATAGGTTTTTTAATGTCTTTTTGATATACAATTAAAGTCGTATTGCTATTTATTGCATGAGCTGAGCGCCAAACATGAGTTTTGTTGCTGAGCGCTACCTTAAGGTGGCGCTCAGGGGAACGGACTTTGGCGTTTAATTTTTTTCAGCGACATTTTTGACCATAATGTCTTGAAGGAAAGTTGTTCAAAATGAAAATAGCTTTCATTTGATGTGCATATTGTGATGAAAAAATTTTTTCAATTTTTTGGACGATTTTGTAGCCGTAGCAAAAAAATTTTTGTTTCCATATAAAATGATTACTCATATAATTGAAATATGCGGTTTCTTAGCTTTAAATTGATGTATTAAACTTAAGAATATGTTGAAGTTTTGCTGAGTTATTTAGCCGTGAAAATAGCAAATCCAAAATGAAAAACCTACAAAGCTGATAAATCTTCGAAAATGTCAAATTTTTGATTTAATTTCTTAAAAAATTGAGTATGGCTTTTTGTAACTTTTTCAACGGAAATATGCAGTCCTAGGAAAGGTCTAATTTTTGAAAAAGTGAATCGTGTGGGCAAACCTTAGCGTAGCGAAATCGACTACTTTTTTTGGACCTGGGTCACGGCTGCCGTTTGCGATTGAGTTGAAAATTTGCACAATGAAAGAAAGAACATAAATTTAGAAAGTTTTTCGATTTTCAAATTTTGGCCCGTTGCACTTTTTGTAGTCGCTCAAACACGACTGATTTTTGAAAAATCAATTTTTTGCAAAATCAAAAATAAAAATGAAAATTCGAAGATCAATCACGTCTAGATTTTTGAGAGATCTTTCTATTGATACCAAGATCATCAAAATCGCTTGAAGTTTCGCTGAGCTAGGTCAAAAACAAACTTAGTGTGAATAGGAAATTCGACATGGTCATAAAATTTGACACATTCACATTAAAGTGCTGGACTGTATTGTAAATAGGTTTTTTTGATGTCTCTTTGATATACAATTAAAGTGGTATTGCTATTTATTGCATGAGCTGAGCGCCAAACATGAGTTTTGTTGCTGAGCGCTACCTTAAGGTGGTACTAACGAATGTGCAGTGGTTTTTAAATTTTTGAAAAAAATTAGTTGATTCAAACTGTATTTTTTGAATATAAAGTATGTTAAACGTTGATTTATATACACAAAGTGGCAAATGAAGTTAGCAGGATCATGTGAAAAATTTTTAGGAGCAAGCCAAGCCTACAAGCCAAACTACACAACAGGAGAATGGAAATTTGACAGTTTTGGCCACTTTTCTAAGCGCATGCGCAGCGCATAAACACAAAAATGAACGTGAATAAACTTTTGCAAATTTTATGGACCCAAAATGAAAATTTTTTAAATTGCTTATAATTTTGCCCAGATATAGAACTCGAAAGTTGAGTGTGAATAGACACTTTTTACTTTGAAACCGTATATTTCATTTAATAATTGACTAATCGTGCATTTTGGGTCTAGATAATTCACTTCAATAGCACAAAATAGCGCCTAAATAGCGCAAATAGCACCCTCAGGTGCTATAAGCTCTATTCAAGATCAGCATCACTATTTAAAGGGAAATTAACACAAACACCAATAGGCCAGCGTAGCTCAGTCGGTAGAGCGTTAAGCTAGTAATCTAGCAATGGGTGGTTCAAATCCCCCCTGGCCATTTTTCTGTAGAAGTTTCATCCATATCCAAAAAAATAGCACATATAGCACCGTCGATAGCGCTTATAGCGCAAATAGCGCATATAGCACCTTCGATAGCGCATATAGCGCAAATAGCGCATATAGCACCCCCAACAAGCGCTATAGCGCAAATAGTGCATATAGCACCTTCGATAGCGCATATAGCGCAAATAGCGCATATAGCACCCCCAAAAAGCGCTATAGCGCAAATAGCGCATATAGCACCTTCGATAGCGCATATAGCGCAAATAGCGCATATAGCACCCCCAAAAAGCGCTATAGCGCAAATAGCGCATATAGCACCTTCGATAGCGCATATAGCGCAAATAGCGCATATAGCACCCCCAAAAAGCGCTATAGCGCAAATAGCGCATATAGCAAATTCCATAGCGCTTATAGCGCATATAGCGCATATAGCGCATAAAAAAAGCGCTATAGCACAAAAAGTGCTATTTCGATTTCGCTTACACGCGTTCGTTACCGAAATATGCGGTTTCTTAGCTTTAAATTGATGTATTAAACTTAAGAATACGTTGAAGTTTTGCTGAGTTATTTAGCCGTGAAAATAGCAAATCCAAAATGAAAACCCTACAAAGCTGATAAATCTTCGAAAATGTCAAATTTTTGATTTAATTTTTTAAAAAATTCAGTATGGCTTTTTGTAACTTTTTCAACGGAAATATACAGTCCTAGGAAAGGTCTAATTATTGAAAAAGTGAAACGTGTGGGCAAACCTTACATTTTTGCGTAGCGAAATCGACTACTTTCTTTGGACCTGGGTCCCAGCTGCCGTTTGCGATTGAGTTGAAAATTTGCACAATGAAAGAAAGAATATAAATGCAGACGTGAAAGTTTTTCGAATTTCAAATTTTGGCCCGCAGCACTTTTTGTAGTCGGTCAAACACGACTGATTTTTGAAAAATCGATTTAAAATCAAAAATAAAAATGAAAAATCGAAGATCAATCACGTCTAGATTTTTGAGAGATCTTTCTATTGATACCAAGATCATCAAAATCGCTTGAAGTTTCGCTGAGCTAGGTCAAAAACAAACTTAGTGTGAATAGGAAATTCGACATGGTCATAAAATTTGATACATTCACATTAGAGTGCTGACCTGTATTGTAAATAGGTTTTTTTGATGTCTCTTTGATATACAATTAAAGTGGTATTGTTATTTATTGCATGAGCTTAGCGCCAAACATGAGTTTTGTTGCTGAGCGCTACGTTAAGGTGGCCCTCCGAATAACTGACTTTGGGCAGTAAAAGTTTTTAGTCACGTTTTCAGGTCTTTGTTCGTGAAGAAAGGTTGTTCAGCAGTGAATTAGCTTTCGTTTGATATACATAACATGTAGTTTTGTTGAAATTAATTTTTTGACCTGAATTTTGATATGGCAAAATTTTCAAATCGATTTTCCAAAAAATTGTATACGGCTTTTGTTACTTTTAATAACGGTTTTCCACAGATAATAGGTGACTGCAACTTTTTAAAAAGTCGTATGTGTAGGCAAACATTTGTAAAAAAATTTCAAATTACGTTGAGCGATATTGACAAAAATGCACTATTTTTCAAGCTAATTTTTCATTAGCTACTTTTTTGGCTTCTTCAACTTTTCCCAATGGTTATTTGCATTAAAAAATACGCTCTATTTTTTGACACTGTCGTTTGTGTGGGCAAACCTCAGATTTTTCTGATCGGCAATAGCCTTTTTTAAATCGTGATAGCTCTCCTCCATGTCGTTTTTTCATTGTGAAGTTTGACTTAAAGTTAGAAAATAAGCAGATTCAGCTGTACCTTCTTCGAAAATGTTGATTTCTGTTTTTGGTGAAATTCTGCAGCGATTTCAAGTTGACCAATTTTAGAAAAACTAGTATATTTTGAGCCAAAACAATTGGATTAAAATTATAAGAAAAAATACACCTCGGCAACATAATTACAAGCTATAGATCGTAAAATTTGATCAAAGTTTCGCTCAGTTATGCCGTTTGAAAAATTATGCGCTCTTAGCGAAAACAGAAATTTTCAATCGGTGATAATAAATCAGAACAAGGCAGCAGGCACGTGAAACTTACTCAGAAACAGAGCTTTGTAACAGGCTTCAATATATTTAAACGAAATTCATTCTAGCTAGAATCTACGTCGACTTATAAGATAATAAAATTAAGGAAGTTATTCGGAGCGCCACCTTAAGGTGGCGCTCAGGGGAACGGACTATGGCGTTTAATTTTTTTCAGCGACATTTTTGACCATAATGTCTTAAAAGAAAGTTGTTCAAAATAAAAAGAGCTTTCATTTGATGTGCATATTGTTATAAAAAAAATTTTTCAAAATTTTTTGGACAATTTTGTAGCCGTAGCAAAAAATTTTTTTGTCTCAATATAAAATGATCACTCATATCACTAAAATTTGCGGTTTCTTAGCTTTAAATTGATGTATTAAACATAAGAATATGTTGAAGCTTTGCTGAGCTATTTAGCTGTGAAAATAAAAAATCAAAAATGAAAAACCTAAAAAGCTGATGCATCTTCGAAAATATCAAATTTTTGATTTAATTTCCTAAAAAATTGACTATGGCTTTTGGTAACTTTTTTAACGGAAATATGGAGTCATAAAAATGGTCTAACTTTTTAAAAAGTGAAACGTGTGGAAAAACCTCACATTTTTGCGTAGCGAAAGAGACTTCTTTTTTTGGATCTGGGTCCCAGCTACCGATTGCGATCGAGTTGAAATTTTGCCCAATGAAAGAAAGAATATAAATGCAGACGTGAATGTTTTTAAATTTTTAAATTTTGGCTCTCAGCCTTTTTGTAGCCGCTCAAACACAACTGATTTTTGAAAAATCGATTTTTTGCAAAATCTAAATTGAAAACAAAAAATCGAAGACCTTTCACGTCTACATTTTGGAAAGGTCTTTCGATCAATACCAAGATCGTCAAAATCGATTAAGGTTTCGCTGAGCTAGGTCAAAAACAAAATTGGTGTGAATAGGAAATTGAACATGGCCATAAAATTTGACACATTCACATTAAAGTGCTGAAAAGTATTGTAATTAGGTTTTTTTGAGGCCTCTTTGATGTACAATTAAGCTGGTATTGCAACTAATTGCTTGAGCTTGGTTCCAAACATGACTATTTTTGCTGAGCGCCACCTTAATACAGCTTTGTAGGTATGTAACATATTTAGCTCAATTATACAAAAATCTTAATTTTGCCAACTAAAAAAAGAGGCGAAATATGCATAGTTAAATTGAGCTTACATATAAAAATTTCTAGTTTATTTTTGCCTATACAATAAATTCATTAAATTTTTCTGGAAAAATAAGCATTATTAGTCATAAGTAGCGATTTTTAATGAACTTGAATACCATAAATACGATCTGAAAACGTCACTGACGCTCAGCACCAGGCTAGCACTGGCAGTCAAGTTCGGTTTTAAAGTGCAGCTTTATTTATGATTCCACTGTAGCAAGGGTCCTTTTATTTGATGCAACATGCAATCAACTAAGACTAAGCCTTTGCTGACCCACCTACAAAGCCTAAGCCTAAGCATTAAGCCTAAGCCTGAGGCCTAAATTTAAAAAAAAAACCTGCTAAAAAGCATCAGAAATAAATTTACCACACTAAAAAAACCCTAACTAGCTTTATATTTTAAAAAACTTCGCAGCTATAGCCCAGAATTTGTACTGAACCATACTTGTGCTGTAACACTTCAATCAGCCTGGTCCTGGTGGTTTCAGAAAAGTTGTGTAACTTTTCAATGCCTGAACCGATTTACAAAATTATTTCAGCATTTAGTAGCTTAGATGTTGCTTTTTCAATGGTAGTAGCAAGTTTTCATTTGATTCGGTATTTTTGACTAAATTCAATTTTGCGCAAAAAAATTTATGTAAAGTTAAATTTTTGAACAAAGATTGATTTCCAGCTGAAGCTTACATCCTACAAACTTCTAAGATAGGAGATATAGGGGGACTCCAAATCATTAGTCGAAAAAATGCCGTTTTTTCCGACTTATTCGACCCCTAAGGGTTTTAACACCAATAATTTCACTTCAAATTTTTATTAAAAGGAGCGACAACTATTTTGGGGGCTAGAGATCAGATTGGGGGCATGGCTGTCGATAGTGTTTTTTCCCGGCCGCGAAAACCGCCGGCGGGCCGGCGAAGAACTTCGGCCGGCCGGCCGGCCGGAGCAGCCAAATTCTTTGATAAAACCAGTCCAGAGTTACATTTTGGCATAAACTTAGCCTGCCGGATTGTTATGCCGGCCTAATTTTGTCAGTCGGTTGAATCTGACTGGCCGGCCGGTGTTTTTAACCGGCCGGCCGGCCGATTTTGACCGGCCGGCCAGCCGGCATTTACCGGCCGGCCGTTACCATCAAGCCGGCCGGCCGGCCGAAAATTCCGGCTGGTCACAAACACTAGTTGTCGATGGGGGTTTCATGTTTTTATCAAAAGCTGGGATATGAAGCGAATTAGAATCGAAAATAATCCCCCCCCCGCTGATCTATGTCGTATAAATGTAATGCTTTTGGAAGATTAAAAAACACTAGCAGCTGGATTTTACTTGAACATGCTTCAAAATTTTCGGTATTTTATTGAGTTTGGTGTAGTTTTTTTGCAAAATAAGGTAGTATTCTCTGCATGAGACCTAAATAAACTGCGTGTGAATACAAACTCAAATTTTCTTCTTCTAATTTCAAATTTTTATAAATGCACCTTGTTGTCTTCGAGCGGTCGAAAAATTTTGATTTTGAGCAAATCGATAGTTTCTGAGAAATTTAATTAAATATATGTTTTTCGAAAATCGCGATTTTAGTGTTTTTCAATAAAGCAATCATAGTCATAAAAAATGACATTTTGCAACCGCTCGATCACGTTGAGGTGAGCATAATGAGCTATTGTTTGTGTGACAGCTATCTACTTGTAAAGCGAAATGGCTAGCCGAACTTCCGATCACGTTTGCTTTACAGTACATGCTCATTTGTATCAATCAACTTATCATATCACTTATCAATCAACTGTATCATATTCCGTGTTTGGGTATACTTTTACACCAGCTTGCCATTGTGCATCTAAAATTTGCCCCAGGTTGCACCGTGGGTTCGAATGACCGAAGAAGTTATGTTGCCAATATATCGCTGTGTTGCCTTAATAAACTGCTGAATGTGACTCGGCATTGGTATTGCCTATGATATGTAGACTTTCTTTTCTATATTTACATAGCCTAAAACGAAAAAAAATAGCTTTATTATTATGTTGCAAGCATAAACATTGAAGTAACATGTTTCAAAAACGAAGTTTCTAGATAGAAATTTTGTGAAAAAGGTAATTTTTGTCTACTTAGGTATTTATACCAAGTTAAGATAGGGATATAGGGGGGAGGGGAGGGTGAGGAAAATACAAGTGCAGATAATTGATATTTTTAACTAAATCGTGAAGAGGGTAATTTTGTTTACTAAAGTATTTATAGTGCTAGTATAGGGATAGGTTAAGGGGAAAGGGGAAAGACACATGTTGAAACAAATAGCAAAAATAATTATAACAAAACAGTTAAATTAGTGCACTTAAATTAAATTTTTAGTAAGTGATTGCGACTTCTTCCAGACCGCACACCTGGTAGGTAGGCCACTCTTACTGACACACTAGGAACCTGACTTGGTCTTGGACCAGATTGGGCCAAGCGCTAAGTAGTATGGAACAAAAGCTGGCCGATGGCCACTCAGGTGCGACGAGTATGCCGATCTACATGCCGATCTACGATGCCTACAAGACGATCTTAAGTGGCGTATTGCGCGTGAGTTGGTGGAACCAGCCAGCTGAATGTACCTGTCCACACCAGCGGAGTTCGGTACCAGAAAATGCGTCCACACCAGCCGTGTTCGGTACCCAGTACTCGTTTGCGTGTTTTGTTCGTCAGCAAACCTATCTACGTCTGGTACTCCCCAACGTTTGCATAGCAATTGAAAAACGACTTTATGTACCGTACGGTCCATTTGGCGAAGTCCGCTATTTGACTGAATTTGTATGCTGCGACATTCAGTTTTCTGGGTATCCACTCAATTTGTATTCAATTTTATTTTGTATTTCACACATAGGGAATAAATTTTTAGCACCAACGCTTGTAGTTGTGGGTTGGCCGTGCCTGCCGTTACAATTGGTCCAACTGCGTGATTGTCAGAAAACACTCACGATCTTATTACTTAAGTAAGAGGCTAGTGCATGTAGAACCTTACAGCTTTTAACTCACGCCACGTACTCGAGCGTTTTATATCAAGCGTACACAATGTTTAAAGCGCGACCAGTTATTTTTTCCTTTGATTCAGACCATAGCTATACCGGTGCTACTGGTATCGGAGGAGCATAAAATTTGAGACATTGATTCTTTCCGTTATTTCCAAACTTCAAATGAATTAAAAACGGTCTAGGTTGGTAATCAGGGCCCGATTTATCGAAACAAAATGTTCGTCATCGAAAATGTTCGTCATCGAAAGTTCGTCATCGAAAATGTTGGTCATCGAAAATGTTCGTCATCAAAAATGTTCGTCATCGAAAAAACAAATATTCGTCATCAAAAATGTTCGTCATCGAAAAACCAAATGTTCGTCATCGAAAAACCAAATGTTCGTCATCGAAAATACATATTCATTATTGAAAAGACAAATGTTCGTCATCGAAAATGTTTGTCATCGAAAATTTTGGATTGATCGAAACATTTTCGATGATGAACATTTGTTTTTTCAACGGTGATTTATCAAAAGACAAATGTTCGTCATCGAAAGTTCGTCATCGAAAATGTTCGTCATCGAGAAATTTTTCGATGACGAGCTTTGGTCTTTTAGAACATTATTATGTTCTAAATGACAAAAGCTCGTCATCGAAAATTTTTTCGATGACGAACATTTCAACGGAGCTCGGTACCTCCGTTGAAATTTTCAACTGCGAACATCTATAGGTACATAAGCAGCTGGCAGTAATTTTAATATTAATATAAATAGCCAACCTTATTTATTATTAATTAAATATTAATGTAAATAGCACAACAGCGCAAAATATTAATTTATTATATTATTATATTATATTATTTATTATATTTTTAATATTAATATTAATAAAATATTTGAAATTAAAAGTATTTTTAATACAAATTTTTAATATTAATTATTAAAATAACCGTACTGGCGTATGGACATTGGGACCAACTGAACAGCAGAATGGCCGTTCAATTCACACCTTCGCCCGTACAGCCATCTGCCACTTTGCCTGTCAGCCATATGTCCGTTCATCTACATATACTAAACCGCACTATTTCACTTTGTCCGTGTATGCCCGGCAAAGTTAATTTCAGTTCAACTTAGCCAAAACTCCCGGGCATACAGACAAACGGACATACTGTTCAAAAATATGAACGCAACTTAGGCCCAAGCTATGCGCGTTTGCCTTAAAAAGTAAGAGTTAAAAAACGGATTATACAGGCTTTGTCCGTATGCCCTACTGAAGTATGAATCGACCCTAATAGCTGTTAACTGAATAACTGATATCTGCGACCATACTGCAAAGAGAGTCGGCTGGCCGTTTCAAGCATTTGGTTCAGGCGTACTTAATTTAAGACCGGTTCATACTTGTCCTTGAGAACACAGAGGGACAAGAAGGACTAGGGCACATTTCGGTCAGCTGCTGTGCAGCATTAACGGAAGCGTTTTAGACGAATTTTGTATTCGGTCTGGAATTGAGGTCAAATATCTTCATGCCAAAAATCGGCTTATCTAGCCAGGTAATTTTGGATTTGCTCAAGGACAAAATGATAGGGACAAGGACAAGTATATGAACCGAGCTCTGTGAAATTATAACCAGCTTTTCAGCTTTTCTGAACTATTAAATTAGTTCTCTTTCGGCAAAATGATTTATGTAAAGTTTTTCAAAATTTTAGTTAATGTTGCGGAAAAGTTGAAACAAAATAATATTCAACTTTGAGAGTTTGCCACTATCTATTGGCACCAGACAGAACCACTAAATTCAATACTTTATTGTACCTCAATTTTAGTAGTATTGAGCAGTCTTAGGTAGTAGTAAAGTATTGGAAGTAGTTAGTAGTAGTTATTATTATTATTAGAGAAGTTAGACTTTAATGAAAATGTTTTAATTCAGAATGTTTAGACTTAGAACGACTGATCTAATTTCGAACGCTGAAAATTTTCAATAATGAACATTTTCGAT
The DNA here is from genome assembly GCA_030248245.1 of Trissonchulus sp. WLG1_4. NCBI lineage: Eukaryota > Metazoa > Nematoda > Enoplea > Enoplida > Ironidae > Trissonchulus > Trissonchulus sp. WLG1_4. Next base: position 11,087 of record JASANF010004714.1, on the reverse strand, counting down.
GACGAACATTTGCTTTTTCGATGACGAACATTTGCTTTTTCGATGACGAACATTTGCTTTTTCGATGACGAACATTTGCTTTTTCGATGACGAACATTTGCTTTTCGATGACGAACATTTGCTTTTTCGATGACGAACATTTGCTTTTTCGATGACGAACATTTTTGATGACGAACTTTTCGATGACGAACATTTTCGATGACGAACATTTGCTTTTTCGATGACGAACTCGCCGTTGAAAAAGCAAATGTTCGTCATCGAAAAAACAAATGTTCGTCGTCGAAAATGTTTCGATCAATCCAAAATTTTTGATGACGAACATTTTCGATGACGAACATTTTCGATGACGAACATTTTCGATGACGAACATTTTGTTTCGATAAATCGGGCCCAGAACTATAATTTGCGCAGCTGCTTAGCATTTAGTTGAACGATACTGTCCCAGTTGGAGCAGTGTTAATTGCAGTGTAACAGTACCGGGTCATGAGTCTAGCCAAGTTTTCGATTGCTAGTGACATTGATATAACTATTCTTATAACGCGCGCTAAATCGCGGCATTTATTCACATTTTTTCACTCAATCACCGCATTTATTAGTTTTTTTGCCATACCGATTCACAATTTTAGCAACTTAAACTTAAACTGTTTCATGTCTATTACAACTCCCAATCATTGAAGAAGTTGAAATGCATCCACTTGCATTTTTCATTTGTCACAAAACTGGCGGATTCCAAGTCAGTGCGTATACGGCATGACACATCGAGTGCTAGCTGCATCGGTAGCTGTAATTAGCCCATCGACCAAGTATACACATACTTTATTTTGGCCTGTCTCCAATATTGCACCAGCGGGTGCAGTAATTTTGTTAAAATAAATGGTCCTAAAGAGAGCCCAAAAGGAAGCGATTGTAAACGAAATAGCGGTTTTGACCCTCCAACTGAAAAACTAGTATGTACGATACGTATCTTGAATCTCGACAAACTAATAGTTTTTGTGGATGTCAAAGGACACCGTTGAAGCTCCACGCTCAAGAACAAGATATTGACGCATGACTAGCATATCATCCAACTTTATCTTTCGCTTAGTTATGTTGGCTTGGATGTGAACGCTCAGCGGATTGACTACATTTGGTCGGTAAAAAACCTCGGTAATGTATTCTGCCCTAAGCACCTCGGTGATCGATTCAAGTACAAGCTTTGTACTTTGTCTAGAACTTCGGTTATTTCTAAACTCTCTAGGTAATGGTGCACAAAAAAAGGCAAACTGAATCCGTTTTGAACAACATATAGCACAAACGTATTAGCTTTGATTTTTTGCCAGAATTCAAAACATTTACTCAATCTTCCACGAACGGAAAGCGGAAAAGCAACAAGAAGTTTATTTTCAACACAGTAATAACAATTTCGCAGTTCACACTTGCAGTCAAAAATTTTCGGACAACTTTTCTTCTGAGATGATCAGGCGGAGCTGGGTCCGGGTTTGGAATTGGTCGCTTGCGGGCAGCCAGCTGCTCAATGGCCTGGCGCGTAGCAGCGATAGCAGACGTCAGGTGGACCGGGGCCATTCCACTTCTGTTGGTAACAGTGTCGTTCAATTTCCACTAGTCTGTCTCGATTGTTTGGTCGCACAGAGGCCCTTTCCACATTCCAGGTCACGTATTGAAAACTGTCAGTGGCTTCCTTTCGTTCGGTTTTCAATTTTCAGTTTGTGTCAGCTTTTTCTTCTTCGTAGATGTCTTCATGATTTGGCCGAAAATTTTCTCAATGTCGTTTTGTAATCTCAACCATACCAGTTTGCTAGTGTGTCTTCTGTTCAATTTCAAGAATGTTTTTTCGCCAAACAGTTTTTTGAGAGCTCCCATCGTGGCGGAAGTCAAGACTCTCGTCGATTCCTCTTTGTCACTGCCATAGACAGTATTCGCTCGCTACTGCAGAAATTGGGAAACCGGTCGGCAAGCACGCTGGCTACCATGCGGATTTTTTTGTCCTCTTCGTCGCCCTGATTACTTCAGAATTTTCTTACGTTTCCACGGTAGCCAAGTCGTAGCGGTCGGCCACTTGTATATGTATCTGCTTGATCCGTTACTGGATCTTTTCCTTCAGGAGCTTCAACTCAGTCAACAGCTTGACAGAATCAGAATTATCATTTTCTAAGGGCCTTTTCACAAATTATATTAACTGGATTAGATTAACTAGATTAACTTCGGTAACTAAGGATTAGTTAGATGCAAGTTTATGAAACTTTGCATAATAACTAAGCTATGTCATCGCCATCTGCTTGCAAAATTTTATACATTTACGTTAATCCTATGTTGCGTTATGAAGTTAATCTAGTTAATCTAATCCAGTTAATATAATTTGTGAAAAGGCCCTAAGTCTCCGTGCCAGTCAGGCTAACCAGCAAATTCTGATTGTATTCAAACATTTTTTAAACTGATCTTCTGGATGGGTTTGACGCCGGATAGGCTGGACACGGATTGATCCTTTTTGGCCATCTACTCGGCGACAATCGAGGTCACAATCGCTTTCAATGCGAAGTGCGGGTCCAGACCAGCTCTCCGGCATCCTCTGGCCCAGAAGTCGCCTGTGCGCCTTGATTAGCCGGAGCATTATTATCTACAGACTCAGCGCTACTCTCCATACCTTCAACACAAAGGAGAGCCAAGAGCAGTATTGAGTTTGAGACTAGGATGCAGACTTAAACTGATTGACTGACGTCTTACGGAAGAACTGATGAAGTTGCATATTACTGTATTAAACAAATTGACACGTCTGTACAGAACCAAAACTTAATTTGCATATTACTCGTTATGCAATTGACAGAATAGTTTCTGTTCGTACGCAACAGAACAAAGCACTATTTTGGTATTTAAAGGTTTAGTTGCACACGCTAACCCTTGAAGCTGACACGCACGTCGCTGATAGCTTTAGTTGACAATCACCACGAAGCACGTTCTTGATTTCACTCATGTTACCGTTGACAGTATCATCCGCTCAGCTCATTGTTAAAGCCCTAAGTATGAACAAGGTATGAAGTTGGACGAACTGTGATTAGCTTGATAGCCGCTTAGGTTTATGGCCACTGGCCTACATAGACTGGAGCAAACCCAGGAAAAATTGACCTCCCAACTTCTTGAGACAAACTTAGCCATCAATCAGTTTTTTACTACCTAGGTGTATAAGACATTCGACCCCTAATATAACAGTGTATGTATACTGTGTATGATCATTATGATGACAGAAAATCATGACGTTGGACTGCTATTGTGAACAAAAGTTTTACATTGTTTAACGAAGCCATAAATGTCAACAGTAGTTTTGGTTTAGAGACATCGTTTGATAGTTTGCAAATTTCAAATATTTGTTAAGTTAGTTACAGTATATTAATACTTAACTGACATTATTGGCTACAGTAGGCACTAGGCAGTGCCGGTAACCTTACTGATTCGTCAGCCACTGTTGCTACTGATTATCTCTAATTAGGACTCCTGGATATTTAGAGCACCAATTTAGTTCTCACCACACCGATCTCAACCAATCAGCAGAGTTTTTAAAAAAAACTTTCCATTACATTCTAAAGCGAGAACATTTTTGTCATTTGTGTCATTTCGTTAGGTCAAGGCTGGTTGTCACTTACATTATGACATTTGTTATTTTATCATCTCAATTATTTTTGTCTTTTCAGCCTAAGGCCAAGCGTGAAATGGACTGTCCAGTGACTCGTCCTTGTCCCCGTCACGCAGTGTTATTTATTTGTTTGTTTGTGTGTTTATTTGTTGATTTGCTTGTTTGTTTGTCTGTCTGTGTGTTTGTGTTTGTTTGTTTGGTTGTTTGGTTGTTTATTTGTTTGTTTGTCTGTCTGTCTGTGTGTTTGTTTGTTTGTTTGTTTGTAATTAACGATTAATTTCTCAAAGCGACAGGGGTGAGTGACGCCCATAGCCAGACATTAAAACAACAGAATCGCCCCGGGCTAACAGCTGCATTAGCGCGATTCATTTAGGTTTACTTTTTTCTGATTGCTTCTAAAAACTCTTTTATGCTTAGGTGTCCTACGTGACGCCGATAAAGTAGCCTGCGTCAGTCCGCAAACACAACATTGTTAATGAAGTAAATAATGCTGGAAGCTGGAAACAACAAACTTGCTTTTTGCGTGACCATGACGCTCCTTGCATGTGTTTATTCTGATAAGGTCATAGAATAAATGGATGCGTTTGTATGACACTGACGTAAAGTACCAAAAGTACACAATAGGGATTATTATTATAAAAATACCCATCAAGTGCTCTTACTAGTATTATTGCATTATTAATTTATTGATACATTAGTTATTTACTTAGATTAGTATCATTAGGACTAAAAACTTGCTTAAACCATAAGTTAAAGTAAGACTTAATTCAAACTGAAGTCATAACAAGCCGAAAAATACTACTATAGTACGATTTTCAAAATATCTATAATCTTTAAGTAAAAGTCAAACTTACCTAAGTTAAATGAATAAGGGAATTCTCTACTTACAAAGTGTTTATCAACATACATACCTAAGAGTTTGATCAAAAGTGAAACAGGTAAATAGATGAAGTTACCAGGACAGCGTAGGCATATTTTGTATTCAAAATTAATACGTTACCTTCGGGTATGTCGAAACTCCTACATTAAGATATGAAAAAAAGTTAAGTAAGTACTGTAATCAAAGGATATTTAGGGTGGCACTCCATTCCCGCCTTGCACCCTCACCTTCGCTTACTACGAATTTCCGTGTCTGCTGAGTAAAAAATTATTAGGTATTTTGTGAGGCCAGAGTGTAAATATTTAGTTTTCATGCGGTTGTTATCGTTTAACAGTAGGCTTTCGTTTTAAACTTTTTAAACGTTTCAAATGATTATTCGATGTCAAAATGGGGGAGATTCACATAAGTTGTCGACAAGAACTTCTTACATAGACGGAGGCTAAAGTTAAGCCCATTTTATTAATCCCAGCCATTAACGAATTCAACACCATATTATAGCCAAATTAAATTTAATAAGTCACAAAATTAGTGATGTGTCCAATAATGTGATCCTGAAAGTTCATCACAGAATATTCACCAATACTAGAAAGCAATAATAAGTATTAAGCTGAAGTTAAGCGGCACAAGCTCCTTGTGCTTTTGAAATAGCTGGCAGTGACAGTTGCTTTGTCAAAACTCCACTGGACCTTGACTCCTGGGAGATAAGGCATGGTGACACAGTCATACTTTTCAGAACAAGTAAATGTAAACCCTCACAAATTAAAAGTGCACCTTATAGTTGCCCACTATTTCCAATGTTATCCCTAGTCCATTTAGCAGCTAAAACGACTTAGGCCTAAGAACAGGTGTAACAGAAACAGATACAAATGTTGGTCAGTTGCTGCGTGGCAAACCGGCCTGTGCAGCCTTGTGGGAATAGATTAAAAACAAACATACAAACAACCAAAACCAAACAAACAACCAAACAAAAACCCAAACAAACCAACAAACAAACGAACAAACAAATCAACAAACAAACAAACAAAAAAACAAACAAACAAACAAACAAACAAACACACAGACAGACAGACAAACAAACAAATAAACAACCAAACAACCAAACAAACAAACACAAACACACAGACAGACAAACAAACAAGCAAATCAACAAATAAACACACAAACAAACAAATAAATAACACTGCGTGACGGGGACAAGGACGAGTCACTGGACAGTCCATTTCACGCTTGGCCTTAGGCTGAAAAGACAAAAATAATTGAGATGATAAAATAACAAATGTCATAATGTAAGTGACCAACCAGCCTTGACCTAACGAAATGACACAAATGACAAAAATGTTCTCGCTTTAGAATGTAATGGAAAGTTTTTTTCTAAAAAAACTCTGCTGATTGGTTGAGATCGGTGTGGTGAGAACTAAATTGGTGCTCGAAATATCCAGGAGTCCTAATTAGAGATAATCAGTAGCAACAGTGGCTGACGAATCAGTAAGGTTACCGGCACTGCCTAGTGCCTACTGTAGCCAATAATGTCAGTTAAGTATTAATATACTGTAACTAACTTAACAAATATTTGAAATTTGCAAACTATCAAACGATGTCTCTAAACCAAAACTACTGTTGACATTTATGGCTTCGTTAAACAATGTAAAACTTTTGTTCACAATAGCAGTCCAACGTCATGATTTTCTGTCATCATAATGATCATACACAGTATACATACACTGTTATATTAGGGGTCGAATGTCTTATACACCTAGGTAGTAAAAAACTGATTGATGGCTAAGTTTGTCTCAAGAAGTTGGGAGGTCAATTTTTCCTGGGTTTGCTCCAGTCTATGTAGGCCAGTGGCCATAAATCTAAGCGGCTATCAAGCTAATCACAGTTCGTCCAACTTCATACCTTGTTCATACTTAGGGCTTTAACAATGAGCTGAGCGGATGATACTGTCAACGGTAACATGAGTGAAATCAAGAACGTGCTTCGTGGTGATTGTCAACTAAAGCTATCAGCGACGTGCGTGTCAGCTTCAAGGGTTAGCGTGTGCAACTAAACCTTTAAATACCAAAATAGTGCTTTGTTCTGTTGCGTACGAACAGAAACTATTCTGTCAATTGCATAACGCAGTAATATGCAAATTAAGTTTTGGTTCTGTACAGACGTGTCAATTTGTTTAATACAGTAATATGCAACTTCATCAGTTCTTCCGTAAGACGTCAGTCAATCAGTTTAAGTCTGCATCCTAGTCTCAAACTCAATACTGCTCTTGGCTCTCCTTTGTGTTGAAGGTATGGAGAGTAGCGCTGAGTCTGTAGATAATAATGCTCCGGCTAATCAAGGCGCACAGGCGACTTCTGGGCCAGAGGATGCCGGAGAGCTGGTCTGGACCCGCACTTCGCATTGAAAGCGATTGTGACCTCGATTGTCGCCGAGTAGATGGCCAAAAAGGATCAATCCGTGTCCAGCCTATCCGGCGTCAAACCCATCCAGAAGATCAGTTTAAAAAATGTTTGAATACAATCAGAATTTGCTGGTTAGCCTGACTGGCACGGAGACTTAGGGCCTTTTCACAAATTATATTAACTGGATTAGATTAACTAGATTAACTTCATAACGCAACATAGGATTAACGTAAATGTATAAAATTTTGCAAGCAGATGGCGATGACATAGCTTAGTTATTATGCAAAGTTTCATAAACTTGCATCTAACTAATCCTTAGTTACCGAAGTTAATCTAGTTAATCTAATCCAGTTAATATAATTTGTGAAAAGGCCCTTAGAAAATGATAATTCTGATTCTGTCAAGCTGTTGACTGAGTTGAAGCTCCTGAAGGAAAAGATCCAGTAACGGATCAAGCAGATACATATACAAGTGGCCGACCGCTACGACTTGGCTACCGTGGAAACGTAAGAAAATTCTGAAGTAATCAGGGCGACGAAGAGGACAAAAAAATCCGCATGGTAGCCAGCGTGCTTGCCGACCGGTTTCCCAATTTCTGCAGTAGCGAGCGAATACTGTCTATGGCAGTGACAAAGAGGAATCGACGAGAGTCTTGTGACTTCCGCCACGATGGGAGCTTCTCAAAAAACTGTTTGGCGAAAAAACATTCTTGAAATTGAACAGAAGACACACTAGCAAACTGGTATGGTTGAGATTACAAAACGACATTGAGAAAATTTTCGGCCAAATCATGAAGAACATCTACGAAGAAGAAAAAGCTGACACAAACTTGAAAATTGAAAACCGAACGAAAGGAAGCCACTGACAGTTTTCAATACGTGACCTGGAATGTGGAAAGGGCCTCTGTGCGACCAAACAATCGAGACAGACTAGTGGAAATTGAACGACACTGTTACCAACAGAAGTGGAATGGCCCCGGTCCACCTGACGTCTGCTATCGCTGCTACGCGCCAGGCCATTGAGCAGCTGGCTGCCCGCAAGCGACCAATTCCAAACCCGGACCCAGCTCCGCCTGATCATCTCAGAAAGAAAAGTTGTCCGAAAATTTTTGACTGCAAGTGTGAACTGCGAAATTGTTATTACTGTGTTGAAAATAAACTTCTTGTTGCTTTTCCGCTTTCCGTTCGTGGAAGATTGAGTAAATGTTTTGAATTCTGGCAAAAAATCAAAGCTAATACGTTTGTGCTATATGTTGTTCAAAACGGATTCAGTTTGCCTTTTTTTGTGCACCATTACCTAGAGAGTTTAGAAATAACCGAAGTTCTAGACAAAGTACAAAGCTTGTACTTGAATCGATCACCGAGGTGCTTAGGGCAGAATACATTACCGAGGTTTTTTACCGACCAAATGTAGTCAATCCGCTGAGCGTTCACATCCAAGCCAACATAACTAAGCGAAAGATAAAGTTGGATGATATGCTAGTCATGCGTCAATATCTTGTTCTTGAGCGTGGAGCTTCAACGGTGTCCTTTGACATCCACAAAAACTATTAGTTTGTCGAGATTCAAGATACGTATCGTACATACTAGTTTTTCAGTTGGAGGGTCAAAACCGCTATTTCGTTTACAATCGCTTCCTTTTGGGCTCTCTTTAGGACCATTTATTTTAACAAAATTACTGCACCCGCTGGTGCAATATTGGAGACAGGCCAAAATAAAGTATGTGTATACTTGGTCGATGGGCTAATTACAGCTACCGATGCAGCTAGCACTCGATGTGTCATGCCGTATACGCACTGACTTGGAATCCGCCAGTTTTGTGACAAATGAAAAATGCAAGTGGATGCATTTCAACTTCTTCAATGATTGGGAGTTGTAATAGACATGAAACAGTTTAAGTTTAAGTTGCTAAAATTGTGAATCGGTATGGCAAAAAAACTAATAAATGCGGTGATTGAGTGAAAAAATGTGAATAAATGCCGCGATTTAGCGCGCGTTATAAGAATAGTTATATCAATGTCACTAGCAATCGAAAACTTGGCTAGACTCATGACCCGGTACTGTTACACTGCAATTAACACTGCTCCAACTGGGACAGTATCGTTCAACTAAATGCTAAGCAGCTGCGCAAATTATAGTTCTGGGCCCGATTTATCGAAACAAAATGTTCGTCATCGAAAATGTTCGTCATCGAAAATGTTCGTCATCGAAAATGTTCGTCATCAAAAATTTTGGATTGATCGAAACATTTTCGACGACGAACATTTGTTTTTCGATGACGAACATTTGCTTTTTCAACGGCGAGTTCGTCATCGAAAAAGCAAATGTTCGTCATCGAAAATGTTCGTCATCGAAAAGTTCGTCATCAAAAATGTTCGTCATCGAAAAAGCAAATGTTCGTCATCGAAAAAGCAAATGTTCGTCATCGAAAAGCAAATGTTCGTCATCGAAAAAGCAAATGTTCGTCATCGAAAAAGCAAATGTTCGTCATCGAAAAAGCAAATGTTCGTCATCGAAAAAGCAAATGTTCGTCATCGAAAATGTTCATTATTGAAAATTTTCAGCGTTCGAAATTAGATCAGTCGTTCTAAGTCTAAACATTCTGAATTAAAACATTTTCATTAAAGTCTAACTTCTCTAATAATAATAATAACTACTACTAACTACTTCCAATACTTTACTACTACCTAAGACTGCTCAATACTACTAAAATTGAGGTACAATAAAGTATTGAATTTAGTGGTTCTGTCTGGTGCCAATAGATAGTGGCAAACTCTCAAAGTTGAATATTATTTTGTTTCAACTTTTCCGCAACATTAACTAAAATTTTGAAAAACTTTACATAAATCATTTTGCCAGGAAGAGAACTAATTTAATAGTTCAGAAAAGCTGAAAAAAAGCTGGTTATAATTTCACAGAGCTCGGTTCATATACTTGTCCTTGTCCCTATCATTTTGTCCTTGAGCAAATCCAAAATTACCTGGCTAGATAAGCCGATTTTTGGCATGAAGATATTTGACCTCAATTCCAGACCGAATACAAAATTCGTCTAAAACGCTTCCGTTAATGCTGCACAGCAGCTGACCGAAATGTGCCCTAGTCCTTCTTGTCCCTCTGTGTTCTCAAGGACAAGTATGAACCGGTCTTAAATTAAGTACGCCTGAACCAAATGCTTGAAACGGCCAGCCGACTCTCTTTGCAGTATGGTCGCAGATATCAGTTATTCAGTTAACAGCTATTAGGGTCGATTCATACTTCAGTAGGGCATACGGACAAAGCCTGTATAATCCGTTTTTTAACTCTTACTTTTTAAGGCAAACGCGCATAGCTTGGGCCTAAGTTGCGTTCATATTTTTGAACAGTATGTCCGTTTGTCTGTATGCCCGGGAGTTTTGGCTAAGTTGAACTGAAATTAACTTTGCCGGGCATACACGGACAAAGTGAAATAGTGCGGTTTAGTATATGTAGATGAACGGACATATGGCTGACAGGCAAAGTGGCAGATGGCTGTACGGGCGAAGGTGTGAATTGAACGGCCATTCTGCTGTTCAGTTGGTCCCAATGTCCATACGCCAGTACGGTTATTTTAATAATTAATATTAAAAATTGGTATTAAAAATACTTTTAATTTAAAATATTTTATTAATATTAATATTAAAAGTATAATAAATAATATAATATAATAATAATATAATAAAATAATATTTTGCGCTGTTGTGCTATTTACATTAATATTTAATTAATAATAAATAAGGTTGGCTATTTATGTTAATATTAAAATTACTGCCAGCTGCTTATGTACCTATAGATGTTCGCAGTTGAAAATTTCAACGTAGGCATCCGAGCTCTGTTTAAATGTTCGTCATTGAAAAAATTTTCGATGACGAACTTTTGTCATTTATAAGATAATAATGTTCTAAAAGACTAAAAGCTTGTCATCAAAATTTCTCACTAACATTTTCGATGACGAACTTCCACGAACATTTGTCTTTTTGATAATCACCGTTGAAACAATGTTCACCATCGAAAAATGTTTCTATTAATTGAAAATTTCTCCATGACAAACATTTTCGATGACGAACATTTGTCTTTTCAATAATGAATATGTATTTTCGATGACGAACATTTGGTTTTTCGATGACGAACATTTGGTTTTCTATGACGAACATTTTCCCAGATGACGA
>JASANF010004710.1:0-11987 GCA_030248245.1 Trissonchulus sp. WLG1_4 | reverse complement strand
TAATATTATTGTCATATGTATTTGTTGTCGTATCGTGTTAATGTTGTCGCAATATGTTATTATTGTCGTAATATGTTATTATTACCGTAAAATGTTATTATTGAAGTAATATGTTATTATTATCGTAATATGTTATTATAATTAAATAAAGAAAATAAAGAAAAAAGTGTAGTATCAGAGTTTATAGGTAGAAAAAGCCGTATAAGATTTAGGCTAATAGGTTTATTGTTGTTAGCGGCGTTGTGGTGTTTAGTGGCGCAATGAAGCCAGACAATAGCTACGGTCAATATATTTTGTTGGCACATAACTATTGCACAATACGTTAACTTTCGCGCCAAAAAGCCAGACAATAGCTACGACCAACGGTTCTTGATAATTTGTTTGTTTAAAAATTTTAGTGGCGGAATGAAGCCAGACAATAGCTATGTAATAACGATCAATATATTCAGAGTAGTTAAAAATTTCAGTGAAAGCCAGACAATAGCTACGATCAAGTTATTAAGGGGATATTGCGTAATATTGCGTCATCTTTGCTATATATAACCAGTATCATTGTCATTTTATCATTGTCATCATTTGTTGAACATGGCGAAGGTGGTGAACATGACGGTAGTGGGAAAATTTGAAAATCCTGACGTGAAGCCTGTTGGGAAGTATAGACCAGAAAAATTCAGTGGTACTGTGGTCAAATATCATGGTTTAACCTTTCTTGTATTTAAAAAAGGCAGTTTCGTATGTCTAGGTGGTAAATCACGTGATCAAGTGGAAAAAACGACACATGAATATGCAAAAAGTCTCGGCACTCAAGTAAAATCAATGAGTGTGAGAAATATTGTAGCCGCCAGCAGTACAGGGCACAGAGTTGACTTACCTTTACTTCACTCAATAATAGATAGCTTTGTGACTATTTTATAATTTAAAACTTTAAAAGAAAAATTTAAAATCCTAAAAAAAGATAAAAAAAAGAGAATAAACACCCAAAACCAAAATCCAACCCAAAAAGAAAAAGTTTCTCACAACACATATAGACATAACAAGAGAAAAAAATAACAACAAAACACCTTAACCAAAAGACAAAATAAGCGAGAGCTAACTCTCCCAAAAGGGCGAGATAGGGCCTTCTACAGAGAAGCGCGCAATTTCTAAAGTAAACAAAAAAGGGCCAGGAAATCGGGGGGGGGGGGGTAAAATTAAAAAAAAAATCAGAGCAATTTATCCAGAGACAAAAAACCATTTAAAAATCCAATGACCTCAGACCCCGGGGGGATTGACTGGACCATCCACCATATAAATTAATAAGATCAAAACAGACTATATAATTTGATCTAAACACGGACAAACATTCATTTTTCAGAAATTATCGAAAAAAATCTATTTCGAGACACTCACTCCAGGAAAGATTCACAGAAGATGGACAATATTAGATTATCATTGGAGTTTGGAGGATGGATGGAGTAAGAAAATAAACTTACCAAAATTCAGAATACCGCTAAATTGGCGGCTAGAAAAACAAAATTTGACTACACCCCCTAAAAAAAATCTTTCTCTCCCACCAACTGGATTGAAAAACCCACTTTGAAAAACCCTCTTTTTTATTAGTTCTATAACGCAAGCTTAGAACCTGAATTGTTTTGCGGAATTCTATTCAAGTGTAAAGGTAAGACAGTTCGCCTGTTCCATACGGGAAAGTTTTATGTCACTGGTCTAACGGCCGAATCAGACATTAATACAGTGTGCAGTGAAGTGATAGCATTTGCTTCATTATGCGAACTACCGTGAAGGCGTGTATATACTCTGTGCTATATGCCCTACTCCAGTTTATACTTTTGTTACTACTAAGTAAACTGCTATTGATATGCATAATAATCAGTATATTTTATATATATTTATCATACATGTACTTCTTGTTAATATATTTGTACCTTTGTTGTGTTTATGTATTGTCGATATTACCGTACTATATACTCACCGCAACGACATTAGTATTCTCCTCCGGTTGTTATGCCCTTTTATTTGCAATATTGAATTGTTTGTAACACTGTTAATGTTCTTAATGTTATTGTTGTATGTTATATTAATGTATTATTGTATTGTTGTATGTTATATTAATGTGTTATTGTCGTAATTGTTGATATATTAATGTATTATTGTATTACTGTATTGTTATGTTATTGTAATTTGTTATTGTCGTAATGTTGTTATATTATGTTATTATTGTCGTAATATGTTGTTATTGTCGTAATGTTGTTATATTATGTTATTATTGTCGTAATATGTTGTTATTAATAAAATAAAAATAAAAAAAGTGCTGTAATTTAATTTTAGTGGCAAGTTATTACTGTGCATATTTCTTGTGTGCGGAACTGACCAAACTTATAAGCTAGATCGCACTATTGCTAAAAAATAAAGCTATTGAATAACAGCAAAATTATTAAAATCGTCCTACTATTACTGTGAAATAAAGTGTAAAGTGTAAATTTAAGCTATTTTTCTAAGTGTAAATTTAAGCTATTTTTCTGGAAAACTACAGTAAGACAAGCATAACAAACTAAAATAATGTGTGTGCGAAATACTAATGAATGTGTAATAGTAATAATTAGTAAACAACAAGTAATTAATAAATTTTACAACCTACACTTAGATACTACACACAACCTACACAATCACCACAAACCAACCACCCACCACAATATAACCACCAAAAACACACTCACAACCACGCAAAACCACAAAAATCACAAAAACAAGCCTATGATTAACACATAAGACAGTAAGAATGGACCAAAAAATAACCATATACTGACTAAATTCCGACCATCAACCAAAATATAACCACTAAAAACACACTCTTGACCATGTAAAACCACAAAAATCGATAACCTATGCCTATGATTAACACATACGACCGAAAGAATAAGCCAAAAATTAACCAAAGACGGACCAAAATATGACCAAATACTGTAATATTTATCAAATTCTATGCATTAATCTAACAATTCTGTATTTTTACATTAATTTAAAATATTATTACACTATTCTGACCACAAAACGACCATTTACTTACCAAAATATTACCACAAAACACACACTAATGACCATGCAAAACCACAAAAATCGATAAATTATGCCTATGATTAACACATAAAGCAAAAATATTAACCAAAACTTAACCATTTTCTTACCAAATTTTTACCATGCACGAGGAAAGATAGACCATGTCGTTACCATGACAACAGCTATAAGGCAGTAATATGACCTTGAAATAGCAGCAGACAGGCTAGCAACACGCATGCTCCCTACCCAATGCTCCCTACCCAATTCGCCTGCTCCCTACCCAATTTGCCTGCTCCCTACCCAATGCTCCCTACCCAATCTGGTGTGAAATCCCCCCACTATACTACTGCAACGTATTGGTTTAGTAATCTTGTGTTTGTAGGACGTTTTATGAGTGTTAAAATTGCTAAAAAGTGCCTATTGGTTTGTTATTTTTTTTTTTTTAGGCCGTTTTTTGGTGGTTAAATTTCTTAAAATTGCCTTTTTTGACCCATTACAAAAATTGAAAACTCATTCCCCACCCTCGAAATTTTTTTCTGGGCACGCCACTGATACGTATGTACCTCTAGAGGTATAAAAACGTGTATATTTGCTTCTATATAGGCGATGAAAACGCATTTACAACTTGGCTAAAAAAAAAAAATTTTGCAATACTAAAATTTTAAAATTTTGCACATATATATACAAAATTTTTTTAAAAAAAAAAAGACACATATATATATATATATATATATATATATATATATATATATATATATATATATATATATATATATATATATATATATATATATATATATATATATATATATATATATATATATAGGGTTTTTTTTTCAAAAAATTTTGTGTATTTTTATGTATATTTACTGTGCATTGCGGCGTGCTATTTGTTTTGTTGTCAGATTTACGTAATAACCACAACTTGTGCAACCCCCCCTGTGATACCGGTGAAAACATTTTCATGATTTGAAGCTGAATCTCTCAAGCGGAAAAATGGATAGGATTATTATAAAAATGCCTTGCAGAAGGGCAGCAATGTTAGTAGAATAGAAAAGCGGAAAAATGCTAATATGCTTGTTAAACACGGGACAGTTTTGCCGCCGAATAGGAAAACGCGCTTGCTAAATGAAGCGGACAGAGTTGTGTCAGAATAGGAAAAGCGCTTTTTAAATGAACGGACAGACTTGCGTCAGATAAGGAATCCTGCGACATAGTCAGTGCTTTCTGCACCTATTCGCGCCATTAATCGATTATCTCAGCTGCTCTGTTGCCGGAAAGGGTTTTTTTTTAATTTTTGTATGTATTTTATGTATATTTACTGTGCTTGCGCGTGCTATTTGTTTTGTTGTCGATTTACTATAACACTATGATGTGATAGGTGAATTTTTGATTTGAGCTGATACTAGCAGGAAATGGATAGGATTTTATAAATGCCTTGCGGAGGGCGCATGTTAGTAGAATGAAACGGAAATGCTATATGCTTGTTAAAGGGAAGTTTTGCGCGATAGGAACGCGCTTGCTAATGAGCGGAAGAGTTGTGTGATAGGGGCTTTAATGAAGGAAGATTGCGTGGATAGCATCCCTGCGAAGTCGTGCTTTCTGCACCTATTCGCGCGAACTATCAGCATTATCTCGGCACTGTTCTGTTGCCGGAAAGTGTGAAGAAAGGAGTTGTGTCGATTTATGATATCCATCGGCTACCCCCGCTATAGCGAGATGAGCGATCTCTGCGGGGATAGGATAAAGCGCGAGGGCGCATGTAGTGATAGAGCGGGATAGCTGTAGGGGAGTTTGCGCGATAGGAGGCGCTAGTTAGCGGAGAGTGTGTAGATAGGAGGCTTTAAGAGGAGATGCGGAGGGTAGGAGGCTGGATGCGCGATAGCTAAGCGCTCTGTTGCTGGAAAAAGAATAGTATACATAGCTGGTTCTTGATGTTATTTACAAAGGCAAGCCATGACCGGAATAAACATTCGTGTAATGAGTCGTACATTCACAAGGATCGTTAATCGATCATAGCGGTCATTCGTTTGTATTTTTACACATACGTTATACGTACATGTGTTTAATCATCATAAACATTCAAGTAGACTAAGCTTTGTGTTGAATATTAGTATGTACTTGCTGTGAAATGTTTATTTAAATTATGTCTTTCTTAACTTTCGGGAAAGATGTTTACAAAAATAGATATGTATATATGTAATATGTGAAGAAATTTAAATTAAGTAACTGTATATCTACTTTACACTACAAGTCCTGCCCTGACATGTGAATATGTGATAGTAAGCGTCAAAAGTGCTTTTCCTAGTTATTCGCGCGAATAGGGTGCAGAAAGCACTGACGTGTCGCAGGGCGATTGCTATTCTGACGCAAGTCTTGTCCGTTTCATTTAAAAAGCTGCGTTTTCCTATTCTGACACAACTCTTGTCCGCTTCATTTAGCAAGCTGCGTTTTCCTATTCGGCGGCAAAACTTGTCCCGGGTGTTTAACAAGCATATTAGCATTTTTCCGCTTTCCTATTCTACTAACATTGCTGCCCTTCTGCGAAGGGCATTTTTATAATAATGCTATCACTGGTTTGGCTGCCGTTACATAGTATTGTGATCCTATGAACTACGTGCACAATCAATGCTTGGTCGTGTATTAACATGGCTTTTGATCTTGGTTCAGTATGTCATGATCTATAAGACATTATTTTGCTAGAGCAGTACTATAAGACGCATCAAAGAGGCTGTTTGTGTGGATATTCTACATGTATTTTTTAAAACCATCCTTGTGTAATGTCTGTGTAGTTTTGTATCATCTGCACAAATGAGACATGAATAGGTTTAGTATACTCTATCCTATGCATGTTGTGTACTTTTTCTGGTGAGACTTAGTCCACTAAATCCTCTCAATAATCCCTTTAATCTGCTTTCAGTGCTGGCGTGGGTCGTACGGGCACCTTTATTGCCATTGACGCCATGATGGACCAAATGGCTCAGGAACGCATTGTGGATATTTTCGGATTTGTCTCAGGGCTTAGACGGCAGCGAAATTTCATGGTTCAGTCATTGGTAAATTGATATCCAATTATTTTGTCGTCGTGTTGCATTCATCTTACAGCCTTATGTTCGTTCAGTCGGCAAAACTACAAATTAATTGCGCTACAAATAGTGTATAAGACATTATTATTTTGGCGTGATTTTTCATAATTTTGTTGGCTGAGCGGATATACAGCTGAAAAGTATGTCCAAAATGCAAGAAGACGCCTCATGACACAATACACCTTTTCAAGTGCTCAGGGTACCAGACTTCACTGACAGTGCGCGACCTCTGTGCAAGGCCTAGCGAAGCGGCGACCTTTTCTACTACTGTACCGACGCCGTTGGGATATGGAACGTCAAAAAAACAATGTTTGACCTTTGACCTTAGCGTAATGATAATGCCTTAAGGTAGTCTGCGTAATAGACGTGTACTAATAGTGTAACGAGCAGTCTGGGGAGGGGGAGCCGTCCACCGGGGGCAGGGGATGCGGACCAACTTTTCCGGCCGTTTTTGTTTTGTCAGCCACCAATTTTGGTCCTGAGCCACCGATTTTGCCGATTTTTGCTTCGTTAGCCACCTTCTAACCATTCTGGGGGGGAGCGAACCTGTCTGGGGGAGAGCAATCCCGCCCGTCCCCCCCCCCCGCGCCCATGTATGGTAATTAGTACTGTTTCAGGAGCAGTATGTGTTCGTGTACAAGGCCCTGGCGGAGTGGTATTTGTTCGGCGACACGGATATCGAGGCAGAGCACATTCATGAGCACCTGGCCGCGCTCAGACAGCCCAAGGCCGTCGGGGAAGTGCTGGCCATGAAAACTGAGTTCGAAGTAAGGGCCTAATCCCTAATTGTCGGATTAAGCGGATTGGACTTATTTAATAGTGCGATGTGAATGCTATATTTTGAAATGGCGCATATTTTGTCGCTTTATGAGCATATTATTATCATACGATCATTATGCTGGTAATTTTTCAGTAGACATCATAACGTTTATTATTTAACATGGCTTACAATACGTGTTAAAATGAGTCGACTGCCGCTTTATTTTAGTCCGAATCCATTCCTAAATTGATATTACTACTAGACTAAAAGTATTTATCATGTAATCTTAGCATTAGCGTGCTTATTAAATTCCGTTTAGTTTGATTAAAAAGCGGCGCGTTAAAAATCAAGCCAGTTTGATCTGCAGGTTTAGGATTGACATTAACCATGATTTTTGAACCGTTTAGTCTGACGATAATCATCTGCTTGTTTCCGGTAAAATAATGTGCTCGAAACCAGCCACAAATATTGTTTAAAATCAGCCAGTTGCGTAATTGTCGTAATTTTGCCGGCTGAGCGGACATACAGCTGTAAGGGTCGAATCATACTACTTACAGCCGTATGTCCGTTAAGCCTTATGTAAAAAAATTACGAACAAATCACGCCACAATTTGATCTTATACGCTATTAACGGCTATGAGTATTTCGTACTTTTGCCGGCTGAACGGACACACAGCTGTATAAGTATTAGTTAATGATATTTGATTTTATTTCAACGAAAATGTCACACCACAATTATTTGATCTTATACGCTACTAGTGGCGTGATTATTTCGTAATTTTGCCGGCTGAACGGACACACAGCTGTAAGTAGTATGAATCATATTGCTATTTGATTCTATTTCAGGAACTGGGCCGAACCCTGGAGGACAGCAAACAGTGCGACTTTGCCCACAAGGAGCACAACTGTGCCAAGAATCGCTACGACAATGTGGTGCCCTACGACCGCAACCGAGTCATTCTGGCGCCCATGGTCGGCCATGTGGACGCGTCCTACATTAACGCCAGTGTGGTTCAGGTGGGATACACAGTTTAATATGGAGGGGGTATGGGGGGAGGCTTTTGATTTTGGTACAAGGGCAAGCAGAATTAGAGACCAAGGTAAAGGGATAAGGGTGATGTATGTCATATGGGCGTTCATATGAAATAAGTTAATATGGACATTTCTGTCAAATTGATGCGATTTTCAGTTAAATTTTGGCCAAACATTAATTTCACAATTTTTTTGTAGGTAAAATACGGTTAATATTTTGTTATGATAGGGGTTGTCAAAATTGCACAAAATGGCAGTTAAAAAATGTGGGTACAAGTTCACTCAGATTAGACCTCCATGTTACTGTATGATTGACTTGACAACTGGAACGGTATACAGTATGGATCATAGCCCTGAGCGTATTTGTTGTAACGCTGTTTGTGTCAGTTTCTGACATAAAATATTAGCAAGAGTAAAATGGTTAATAATTGTCCGTTTGTTTGTTCTGTTTAATTCATCTAATATATCTCTTTAATCCATTATATAATCCCTTTAGGGCTATTTTCGTCCGTACTACGTGGCCCAAGACCCTTTGCCGGACACGGTGATGGACTTTTGGCGCATGATCTGGGAGCACAACATTCAGACCATCGTCATGCTGTCCGACGAAGCTGACTTTATGACTTCAGAATGCGTAAGAAACTACGGGATCCCATAGAGCAGAGATTATGTCCGGTCACCATGGCAACACTATGGGGAAAATTATGATTGTTATGGGGTTGCCAAATAGTGGGACTGGTAGCGTCAAAAGCTGACTTTATGATGCATGTACGAATTTTGAAAATTCTACTTGGAGACTTGGTCTTAGGTTTAGGCTTGGTTTAGTCTTAGTCCTGGACTTGGGATTAGATTTAAGCAGTGATGGTAGGGACACACACACCTTTCTAAAATTGCGAATCTGTAGGGGGAGGGGGTGGGTGAGGATTCTCAAAGTCAGAGTAAAGGTGGGTAAAGTTTTCATTTACAAAAATTCAGCAAAATTTTGGGTATTTTTGATCGATGAGGGCGTCCCCAAAATTTGACCAGAGAAGGCCCCCAAGTTATTGAAAAACCAAATTTTCTTTTGCGTATCATTTTAGGTTAGTTTTATGTCAGGCGTATGTTTCGTTTTAGAAAATATGTTAGATCTGTATTATTTACCATCGAAGTTAAGTCCGTAGGTTATACAAATTGAATTGGAATAATTATGGAAATGTTACGAGTGACTAGGCTGGATTATTTTTAACTCCTTAAATGGGATACGTTAACTGTGTTAATGTTGGTTGTTTCAGTACTGGCCACTGGCGAGCATGAACACGATCACGTTCTCTGACCGCGATCAGTTGATGATCCAGTGGCTGGCCGAGGAGGAATCTCCCTTCTACCTCACCAGGAGAATCAATCTCTCCAGCAGTAAAGTAAGACAATACCTCCTACTCCAGCCGAGAGAGTAGTAGAAGAGGAAGAAGGAGAAATTATGTGCAACTCCCATTCAATCTCTCTTGGCACATTTAAATATTTTATTGTATATGACATCGCTGTCAAAGTGGACTTACTACCCAACAGAGTGAAGTTTAACACTGTGGGGGGGGGGTCATGGAGTTGGCACAGGACCCCCCAGATTTTTATTTTGTACAAGGGCAAACAAAATTGCCAGTGAAGCAAAATCTACAAGGGCAAGCATATTTTTTATGAGATGGGCTCTTAAATATGGCTTTTTTACTGGTTTTTTTTTTTGCGAAAGTTTGCGTTTTGAAAAAAAATTTATGGTTGTGGAAAAATTTTAAAAATTTTTTCGCAAAATTGCGAAAATTTGCCAGCGAAAAAAAACCCAGCTTTTTTATAAAATTTATTCGATTTTTACCTAATTTTTTGCCAAAATTATCACAATTCGTTAATTTTTTGCTAAAACACGGTATTTTTGTGTCACTTGGTGCAAGAACAGTCAACATGTCGGTACAAGAGTCCCTCAAAATAGACCTTAATGTTGGTACCGTAGTAATACATCATCAACGCCAGTAGGTAGCGGTGTAGGGTGGTAGGACCTCCGCTACCCATGTGACTATGTGACAGCTGAAAATATTTCCCAAAATTATCAATTGGATCAAATGGATAAGATCATATTTGTCTGCTTGATAACTTACGTCAAAAAGATAAGATATATATATCTATGCCTTAAATTTTGTGCACTAGCTTGAGCTGTTATCAATGATGCTCATGATTACAGTGGACATACAGTGGCTCGCACACAAGTTTTGTCTGGTTGCCACTGGTCGCTTTATAGCGGTATTGATGAATTACCAAACAGACCTCATTACTGTAACATGCCTGCCATATTATGTATTCACGAATGTCAAAAGGTCATTTGGGACATCCGTATTTCTGGCAAATCTAGTCCACAACCACAAAATTAACACATAGCACATAAATGGTTTTAGTTTACGTTTGTGAGTTCTTTAAGTGAAGCCAACGTACATAGTTGTGTGCTTTGCGCTTCACGTACAGAAGTCTGACAAAAAAATAGTTGCACCAGTTGAGAAAACGAAACAGGTGATTTCGGTACAAAAAGAATAGATAGATTTTGACTATCAAGAGTACAGCAAGTAGTCGCAGAAGTCATGCCACTAAAATAAGTAAGTGGCGCAATTTTTTTTGTCAGACTTTAGTGCGAATAAATCACGTGCTGGGGCGAATGAATTACTAAATTATTTGACACATGGACTGATTTATAATAACTTATTTTACATCACACATGGGCGTAGAGGGTGGGTCCCCCCCATAGAACGGAGTTTTATTCCCATTGAGACTGTGTTGATCCCCACAATCAGCACTCAGCGCCCTCCTTCTTTTTCTAAGGGCAACCACCCCCCATTACTTCGCTAGATTTCCTCGTTGGCCCCTGGCTATACACAAACATTTACGTAGCACTTTGCCCAGTCGCTTGATTGGCTACATCTTTATTGTTTTGTTGCTTTTGTAGAAAGTAGACTCTGGTCGTGCCGTTGTTGTCATTCTACTTTTATGAAATGACATTGTGCCTTAAAATATATTTAGGTGGTTTTAACATTTTAGGTAGACTGGTTTTAGCGTTACACTGACTTAGATTAACTGATATTACACAAATTATGGTCGTTTTCAATTGGTCATTATATTCATTATATATTTTGTAACAAGTTAGTACACAATATAGACTAAGTTCTATTGATTGATTAGCTGATTAATTATCGATTATCCTTGAGTTTATTCAGAATCAAAGCGTAAGCCAATATTGTACTGATTAGCTGAAACAAATAAATATATATATCGTTATATATAAAAGTTAAACAAATAAATATATAGGTATATATATATAATTGTTAAATGTTAAATTAATAAGGTGTTATCAAAGAAAAGTTTTTTAGTCCACTAGTTTATTTTATTATTTTTATTATTTTATTTATTTTATTTTATTGTTTTTGTTATTTTATAATATAGCAATAATTAATTGACTTAACGGTGGCAATCTGTGTTTAGATGGACTAAATAGATTTTACTGAGATAATAGTTCGCACGTTATCGCGTAATCTTTTTTTTAATCCGATAGTATGGTAGTTTAGCAGTTAGGTATGGATTAGGCAGCTGAGTTGTAGGAATTCGGCTTCGTTTAGTGTAGCCAATAGGTTATGTACCAGTAAACTTTAGACTAAAATCTAGTCCAATTCTTATTGATTAATCTATTTCATTTATGTGTCATTAGAAAATCAGCATACCGTAAACAGAAGACTTCGTTCAATTAGGAAGGCTCGCCAAATGCTAATTCCCCAGTGCAACTGCATGTTGGTTTTCTGCATGAATTTCATAACCTAAAAAAACAGGACACTTTTGGGTGGAATGCATAAAGGCAGTCTTACGTTAAAACCAGTCTAAGGCGTTCTATCTCAGTAAAATAGAACATCGTAACGAAAAATTCTACACGTATTACATAGGGTAGAATGTTCGCTTAGACTGCGTTTTAGCAAGACTGAGTTAAGACTGCCTTTATGCATTCCACCTTTCAGTTTCAATTGCTGTTTTTACATGGTTGTGAGGAAGTATTA
>JASANF010004708.1:0-35926 GCA_030248245.1 Trissonchulus sp. WLG1_4 | reverse complement strand
AGTGATGAAGGTGACGAAACCTGCTGCAGTAATGTTTCAATGTATCAGATGTTGGGTGTGCCGTTCACAACTAAAACCTTTTTATACAAATATGAGTCAGCTTATATGCTTCTAAAAAGCAAGTGAAACTTTGTCACAAAGTCTGTTATTCTTTTAGTGGGCACAAGTCGGAAATTAGTTGTCACATCAATGTATATTTCTTAAAAATTCACATTTTTTACTTTCAGATTCGCCAATAATCGACGAGTGCGAATTTAGTAGTTCAATTTGTCATCCAATGGCCACCTGTACTAATATCGGGGACGGCAGCTACTATTGTACTTGTATAGAGGGGTATCAAGGCGATGGATTCGAATGTACCTCTGAATCACTGCCGCCTGCAACTACAACTAAAACTACCACAGTACCGCCTAGAACTACAACTACAACTACAACTACTACATTGCCACCCACTACAACAACTACCACTCTGCCGACCGCTACCTTGGATCGTAAGCTTATTAACTATTTTCTAATGCTGCTGTAAGGTTTGTCCAGCTGTGTTCAGTCAAACATGCACGCATTCGCAGTCGAGGTAGTTTGACGGCTGGTATATGGAGTAGGGGGACATTTGGTGTATGGCGGTGTCGGTATACTCAGTACTCACTGCATACTCAGGTACTCAGGTGCAGTACTCAGGTTGGAAAGATAAGATTATTCATAATCTCTAAACCGGGATCATAGGCCTAGTACCAGTTCGGGCCAATCCCAGTTCGCAAACTTTTTAATTACGGTCAACTTTTGTCGGGGGCCCGGTTCGCAAACTCTGAGTAGCGGTTTGCAAACTCCTATGTAGTCTAATCTAACACCTAGTCACACTAGGACCAACACAAAATAAAGACGACTTATATTGACGCAGACAAAAAGAGGCACTTTATCAAAACAATTGGATTTTAGGATATCTTTAACCCTTTCCCGCATACTCTTACATCAGAATCAAAATTGCTTTATCTTCCACTAGTGAAACCTGTCGGCTTTATGTTTCACTGAATCTGGTACTTCACGAGAATGCCTTAGGTATCCAAGTGAAGCAAGCCGGTGGCCAAGTACAGTCGTTTTCAAATGAAAAAGGATTAGCACGACGCCATTTCATCATCCGGCGCGTCGGATTGCAGCATCCGTCGCGTCGGATGACATCACCCGACGCGTCGGGTTTCATCACCGAGGCCGTCGGATGACATCATCCGACGGGCCTGGCTGGGCGTCGGATGACACCATCCGACGGGCCTGGCTGGGCGTCGGGATTGCATTATAAAGTTAGAAATTGGAGAGCTTGCTAGTAAAATTTATACTCAGCTAGTTCAAAAAATTTCTAAAAGTTTATTTTATATACTGTTTAAAAGGTGTTAATTTAAAATTAAGGGTATGTTAATTACTGAATTCAGTTTTTTATTAGTTAAAGGGGTAATTGCATTTTTAGGTGTTTTTCTGGAAGGCCATAGCTCAGCGTTCCCAGATTCAAATCGCAAGCGGTCTTTTGCATAAAGTAGAACTATTTTTTACCTAAATGTATGCTATGTATGGGAAGTCACCCCTTCTTTCTTCCCTCTCTTTTTAAAACAAGGGTTTAAAAAACGGTCTTTTCCAAAATTCGAGTTTTTTTACAAAATGTTTGCGCCACAGCTCTGAATCATACGCTTACCTGTTGATGCTGTTTGATCACTAATCCCGACGCCTAGAATCCCTTTTCATTTGAAACCGACTGTAGCTAGACGTGACAGTCCTGCCACAAAGCTGTCTCTGTGACGCAGGCTCCGTCTGTGGTGACGGATCAAAACCCAACCAATGACTGGACTTAGTGCATTTTTGAACTTTCATGCAGCAAAGAGTTAAGATATATTTTAAGCACTTTTGAAACAATTTGGTTTGAATTTAGTTGAAAAATGCTCAGATTTTATTGGAATTACCACTGTTCAGCTAAAATACAGTTGCTTAAAAGGAAAATCAAGGGGGTAATAGGTAAATGTGTCATCGACCACAACATGTCGAGACTGATGCAAAACAAATGGTTTGCCAAATTTGGAAATACCATGTCGTGGGTCTTGAAAGTTTTCACCCATTTCGGATAGGAAAAGCAAACCAATGGAGTGATTATGAATGAAAACCTAGTTTATTTATACTGTAAAATTACAATAATCTTATTTTATTGCCCAAAGTGTCTAATCGTTGTAAAATTTCCATTCATTGTTTGCAACTTGGGAGGTGAAATTTCTATGCAATCAATTTCAACTGTTTGCTCAGTGAACGTTGACCTTTAACAGGTAAGTTGATGAGTTAATATGCAGAGGTAAGAATATTTTTGTAGTACACTTTTGTGTGAGGTCTTTGTTACGTAAAAATAATCAATATATAAGCTACTATGTTTGCCGACTAAAAGAAAGTTTGCGATTCGGTACTACTAGTTTGCGAACCGGCACTATTCAATAATGAGTTGAAAAGTTTGCGAACCGGGCCTAAGTTTGCGAACTGGGCCCAAAAAGTTTGCGAGCCGGTACCCTCATATATGTCTTTGTGCTTGTCCCAATTGTTTTGTCCTTGAATCATTGATGATCCTTGAAAATCGGAATCATTGATGTAATGTTTACGCTCTCAGCTGCTGAGCATTACACTTATGTTAAGGATACTTCACGTTACATAAACCTTGAGCATTTTTCTTTTTTGTTTTCTTGAGCATAATTGTGCAGCTAACAAGTCAGCTAGCGACTAAGGCAAGGAACAAACGGCGATTTTGGCACAAAAATTAGTTTTGAGGGTTAAAAATCTAAAAAGGGTAAACGAGACCCTTTTGCAATCGACGCCATTTTTTCTTTCTGGGATTCTGTTTTTGACGTGCTCCTTTTGACGTAATTTTACCTCAGACTTTTGATACTCACCAATTTTTAAGCTTTTCCCCTTATCCAAAACCCTTCGAATTTTTTTGCCCTCCTCCAGGTTCTTTGCTTTTTAGTTTTTAACTCGCCAAATGAAAATATTTTATCAAACAAACAATCGTGTATGTACATTTTTTACTCTTTTGTTTCACTTCGAAACACGATTGTCTAAATTGTTATGTAAACTGGACTTGACCGCAACTTGGTTCAAAATTTTGGCTCAGAGGCTTCGATTCTCCAACCTTCAGATTAAAAACCAAACGCCGTAAGCACTCAGCCACACAGCCACTTAGCTAAAGATCGTACCATCCAATTACAATTATTTTGCGATGTTCGTATTGGCACAGTCTGTTTTCCATCTACCTAATTTGCCTATTTCGTGTTTAGCCGTGGCCCGTGGCTTGTCCAGTCCCCACTGCCCGGACATGTTCGACTGCTTTGGCAACGGCACCTGCATCGATCAGGATCGACATCGAGACTGTATCATAGATTGTCCCAACGGAGTCGACGAACGTAAAGCCCAGGATTAGATGCAACATAACACACTTGCATATATAATCATTGAGTATTGAATGCGAAGGAATTGATATTGACTATTAAACTTATTATCATTAATGTTTCGACGATTCTTTCGAGCTTTTTACAAAGATCATTGAAAAATACTTTTTTAGTCAAAAAGTTTATTAAATCGCAAACTGGCTTGTATAGCTGTACGTAGATGCGGGAAAGCGTGCGTTTCATTTTTTGAACACTTACCCATATACCCTGAAAGCCGTATACCCGTATGTCCCAATGTCCGTTCACTCTTAAAGCATGAATCGAAAAAACGGATGAAAGTGCTTTTCCCGCCTCGACCCTTGGATTTACTGGCATTACTAATCCAATGTTTGCAGAATGCTCGCCAACAAGACTGAATTGTGACGACTGTTCAAAGTGTGTGCCCGAAGAGGATGTCTACGAGCTGTGTACCGCAAAACGAAGTAAGAATATGTTATTCATGTGTAAGAATATGCATTGTCACAATATTGTCTATCCATGGAATATATATACACTGATTAACCCTTTAGAAACGTATAACCTATTACCATCACGCAAGCATATTGTTATTTCAGAATGTACACTCAGATATGGGCCAAACAAGCCCAATCTGCGGCAAAACCTTCAGTAAGTAGTAAGCAACACTTCCAAGTAAACTGACCAGTGGGTCAGCTAAAACCTGTTGTGTAGCAATTATTTTACTTCAAATTGTGTAACATAAAAGATTGGCGTAGTTTTTCTTTCGAGCAAACTGTGTATGCAAAATCTTGAAGGTGTTTTTCCCTACTACATATTACGTAAAAACAAGCTAGAAGTCTCTCAAACGAAAAAATGATGTATCATAGCACCATTCTAATTCAAAAGTCATAAGCTGCGTCTTTTGATTAAGGAGTTTATTTCTAGTCTGCAGGTATCTTTCAAAGGAAAAAAATAAAACTATATCAATAAAACGCAGCGATCAAATTTGGAAAAAGCATCGCGGTCATAGGCTAAGGCCAACATGAAATGCCTTAAATAATTAACGAAAAGTGAAATCCTTAAGATGCATATATATTTATTTGTAGTTTCTGGGAAAATAAATATAAGGCAAAAGACAAAACTTATTAAAAACTGCCAATTTAGAACAAGTTTAAAAAAGTTGCCGAAACCTGGAATCGAACCAGAACCATTTAGATCTTCAGTCTAAGGGCCTATTCCTTTACCGGATTAAACGGACTGGACTTATTTTAGTCCGCGGTTTTGGAATGACAAGTCGGACTAAACGGACTAAACGGTTTAAAATAAGTCTGCTGCTTAATTTTAGTCCGAACCCATTCCTAAACTACCACCGGATTAAACTTTTTAGTCCGATCCCGTTCCTAAACTACCACCGGATTAAACTCTCAGCTGGACTAAAATTAGTCCGATTAAAAAATTTCCGTTCCTAAACCTGATTTAAATAAGTCTGTTTAGCCCACTCGCTGCATTTTACACGGAGTTTTAGTCCGCGATTTGTTACGCGGATTAAACGGACTTAACTTCCCGGTGCCCCCCAATTATTCTCTTGCTACTTATCACTACCTTAACCAATTTGGACGATCTATATATCAAATTATAGCTGAATAATTGGGCTATTTTATAGTGTATTTTAAATATCTGGTATAAAAAATGTATTCCAAAAAATCTTCGTCAAAATTGCTTTTTTTGGTCGATTTCCAACAAATTCTTGTCAAAAATTAAATAACAGATTTTTGATATGTTAAAAAAATAATATTGTTTTATATGATATGATATGTTTGATATTTTAATCAAAAATAATCCAAAAAAATTACTTTTACATGGCTTAAGTTATTCAAGTCGGATTCGAACATCCAACCTATCTGGCCGAAGGCGAACGCTCTGACCACTCGGCTACGCTGGCCTGAAGCATTACGTGCTAAATAGTCTTTATATACAATGGAAATTAAACAATTAATAGATTGTCATTTGCAGCTAGTTTTTTTATATTATGTGCAGCTGCAAATACATTTTTATATTGCGAAAACGCTGTTTTCAAACAGCGAGTTAATTGTCAACTTCAACTGCTCAGCCAATCAGAGTACAGTTTGTAGGCGGAGACAAAACTGATTGGCTAGTGCGAAAAAACATTATAGTGGCACCAGAATACAAATTTATCAGTGTCGGGAAGTTTAAGTTTAGGAATGACACCGGACTAAATTAAGTCCGACTAAATTTAGTCCGATTATAAATTTGGGCCATTCCTAAACTACCGGACTAAACGGTTTAGCGCGAAAAATGAAGTCCAGCTTGATCGGACTAAACGGACTTGAAAATCAGCGCGCTAGCTGTTAAGTCCGTTTAATCCGGAGGTTTTGGAATGGCTTTTTTCAGTATAATTTTTAAACCGTTTAGTCCGATTATAATTAACCCTTTAATCCGGTAAAGGAATAGGCCCCAACACACTCCCAACTGTGCTATTTCGGCTTGCTAATAATCGTTAAAAGTCGACATGACTACTGGTGCTCTGTAACTACAAGCGTAAGATAACATCAATAGCCTTATTAAGATTTCGGTTCATCGATAATGATGTCGTTGATCAATATATATTTTTAGAATGTACGTTGAATTGTACGTTTAGTGTAGCAATGTTTTCTGAGTTATTATTACTGAAAGCTTGAGTCTGATGCACTGTTCCACTAAAATCATTCAGTTATTGAGATTAAGTGGTAGGAACCGGTTAGTTCAGACGGCAGCGCTTTGGATTAATAATCTGAGGACAGATGGTTCGATTCCGCCCCTTAACTAACTTTTTTGAAACGGCAAATTCCATCAACGTAGCGTTGCACTGCAGATAGCTGTGTTCTGCTGAGCTTCCAGTGTAACTTAACACTGTAATTCTAGGTGACACACGCACATGCATATTGAAGCTGAAGTAAAACATGCATACAGACGAATTTCTTGCACAGTTTAGTGTTATACTGCCAAAATCAAAATTAAAGACCTGTTGTGCTGTGGCACCACAGGAAAAAAGAAACTTGTTGAACTATAACCTTTTGCTTCGATAAATCGGGCACACAGAAGCCTGTTCGGCTGCGTTATGCGGCTACACAATAAGTAATGAATAGAGGTTATTGTATAATAAACAAAAGACAGTGGGGATATCAACAGGGAAGAGCACGCTACCCATTCAGTAGACAAGCTCGAACTATTGTCTTATCGAAATCACTATTAGCTTCTGAAGCCTGAAGAAACTATGCGCATAGCTACAAATAGATTGAATGTGTTGCACTTGTTGCATAAAGCTAATATTTGCATCAGGATCAGGATCATTCAACCATTTGCTGCACAGCCGTTGTATCGCACTTTTTGCGCGGCCGCCTAAGCGGCCGTTCTTACTAATTTCAGTCAATGCACTGAAAACAAAATTGCATGTAAATCATGCTAAGTTTCAGTGCATTGAGCTGATGGTTTGGTACTGCGCTGACACAACAGCTGAACCGATACACAGCAGCTGGCTTGTGTGTTGTGCGTGTGTGTGTGTGCGACGTGCGTGTGTATGTTTTGCGAAATGATTTACGCTACGCACAAGCGTGTATTCGATTAATTTTTTTACGCGGTGGCCTCAGCCGCCGCGTATATACTATATTACAAAAGCTTCTATTTACATGTATCTACTTGCACAGTGTATATTTGCACTGTAAAAGTTTGTAGGTCCTAAAAGACATTATAAATGTGTGCGTGTGTGTGCATGAAACGTGCTGAAGTGTGATCTCAGCGTTATAACGATAGCGATATACGTCTACTCGTTATTACTGTTGTACGCGCGTAATATATTGCATATAATATCACGATATATCGCATATTGAATATATATGATTAAAATACATAGCGCACAGATTGATCAGTCAGCATGTCTGATGTCAAATAGTGCATACCTAAACCTATCACATCAGTTTCCTAGTCTGTTTATTATTGATTGTTTACAAGCCATTTTAAAGCTTAGAAGCCATTGGCAAACCATGGTTTGCCAGTTGTCAGTTGTCACCGCTATGCATGCAGCCGCGCTAAGGCGATGACAACATCGGCAACACCTGAACTACTTTGGGTTGGCAGCTCACATTAGCGAGCAACACGCTGTTTTAACGCGGTTCGATACGTGTGTTCAATTAAGTCTAGCTGCCAATAATGAATTGTGTCCAGTCTTGAATTTATTAATTTCGCGGTAATATAAGCGGTATTTTGTAACAAAGGTATTAGTTTTTTAACGAAACACGGACTCTAAAAGCAAAATGCACCTAGGCAAACATTTTTCAGTTTCAGATGTTCGAAGTCCGGCTTTAAAAAATTTGGTGCCGCGTTTTATATTCAAAGAATATCCTCGGCACTGCAAGCATGTCGGAACGAAATCTGTCGACAATTACTTTAAACTTACTCGCAAGACGTGCTTGTTATGTCACGATTTTCTGTGTTCACTGTGCACTGTGCAGGTCAGTTTTGTGCGGAAATTTTGAAATTCGACTTTGATTTTCTCATTCTTTTTTTGTTGCATAATCTGGTTTTTGCCATTTCATCATGCAATTTGTTTTTGCACAATCAGTTTTTCCAAGTTTCCAAGAAATCTAACCAAAAAAGTATTACATCAAAAAGTATCCATCCAACCTTAATACGGATAACATTTTTTGGAGTGACAATAAGGGATTCAGGAACAGCAGCATCACTGCTCGTCGTCAGTTGTGTCAGATCGGGTTGTTGGACCCGTTGCCAACATTAGTGCACAACTGCAACTGCATGGCAATGGCGTTAACGTTCTTTGCTGTGTAATAGGTGCTCGCTCGGCCAACACCATATTGGACTTATGCAGTGGTAGATGCTTATAAAATGAGTATGCTTAACAATGTACTGCTACTGCACTGGTTTTTAAAGTTTACTGCACGCCGCGCTACATTTTACCGCAACGGTAAAATAATACTGACTGTCATCGTGTGAAAAATGTATACGCTCGTCGACTAAAGTGCTTGTTATTGCATTTATACTCAAATTTGACTTGGCATAAATGATTCGCATTTCACTACCCCATGTTCCATTACGCCGGGCCTTATACTATTCAGGTTCGCCATTGAAGCAAAATGTTTGTCGTCGAAAATTTTAGATAATCAAATTATTTCCAAGGCGAACATTTGCCTTTCTATTACTAAATTGTGTGAAATGTTCGTCGTTGAAAATGTTCACCGTTGAGTTCTTCTGTTGTGAAATTTAGAGCATAGAGCATAAAGTGTTTTAAAGGCTTAAAGCTCGTCGTTGAAAAATTTTTGGACGAGTTTTGATTGATCCTTTATAACGTTTTTATGCTATAAATTTCAGCAACGAATAGTTTCAATGGCGAAAATTTTCAACAACGAACATTGATTCACCGGCAAACATAACAACGAACTTTCAACGATAAAGATTTCCAACGACAAACATTTTCAATTTCGAGCATTTGAGATTTCAGTGTTATGTTCACCGTTGAAATTGTTTCGATCAAGTTCAAATTTTCAACTACCAACACTTTTCGATAAATATGCACAGGAGCATACTTGGCTACAATATTTGGGGCTTGGGTTAACCATAAGTCCGCGCAACGGAATAATGAATAGAGGTTATTGGTTAATCCTAAACTAAAGAACGAGGCATGGACCCAGAAATAGACAATGACATACACACTAATAAGGAGTAAAGACACAACCTTGAACCTACCCAATTAGCAGACAAGCTCGAACTACTGTCGTATCGAAAAGAGTATTAGATACAGACAAGCTCTTCTGCTGAGGGATGAATAGTTCTATACGTAGTGAAGAGTGTCTATATTCACAGAAAATATAAAACACGGCCATTTCTTGCAAAATTGACTTTTTAAGCTGTACCATGTTTTTATACCTAATATTTAATGACACTAGGTCAGTCCTAATACCTCATTCAGTTGTCATGACTGCTGATAAATTGAAATGCAAAAACTAAAAATATAACATGAAATTTAAAAACCGTTTTAAAAAAATAACATGGGTTTCAGAAAAAATAAGGCTCGTCATAAACTTGAATCAGAGACCCCTCGCACGCCAAGCGAAAATCATTGCGCTCGACTAACGAACCCTGTTAGTAGTGTGAAAAAGCCTACACGGGTTAATTATAATCGTTGGGTTGATAAAACTTTCTCCTCTGTGTTATGCGAGAACTACTGCTTTCGACTCGGACTGAATTATACGATCACTTCCTTAGGTTCACTATTGACACGTTACTGACAATACAAAACATACG
Organism: Trissonchulus sp. WLG1_4; assembly: GCA_030248245.1. Taxonomy (NCBI): domain Eukaryota; kingdom Metazoa; phylum Nematoda; class Enoplea; order Enoplida; family Ironidae; genus Trissonchulus; species Trissonchulus sp. WLG1_4. The sequence continues at coordinate 26,207 of JASANF010004708.1, read as the reverse complement.
TTGCGAATAGGGTGTGACGTTTAGGTACTGAATGCTTGATACTGCGACAATACAATAGATCACTGACTTTACTTAACTGTCCTGACTATAGTGGATCTCTCAACTCAAACTCAGCTCAGTGGGGTAGCAGAGGTTAGAAATGTTTTTGCGTGGGCTCCACCCTTCGAAAAGGGAACCGAGTAGCTACAGAAGACTAAACTACAGAGATCCGTTTAGGTCACTTAAGGATCCTAGTCCAACCTCGTAGTTAAGCTCAGTACCTCTGCGTGCTAACTCAGTCGAAATGCTTACGATCGCCGAAACGTACGTAAACATAAATACAATACGAAAACACTAACAGTACTGTAACGGAGCAGGGGACACTTTGCTTCCCCCTTGCGCTTAGGCCAGTTTTGTGAATAGAGTTGGGCGGACAGTCAGTATATGTAGGGTCATGTGTGAGCTCGCCGGCTTCCTGCTCATTTGCATAACTCTGTACGTAGGCTGTATAATTGTGTGGTTTAAATTTTTATCTCATTTGCATATCGCTGTTTTCTGTTTTGTTCCTGTTCGTATTATTTAGTCAGTCAGTTGTTCGGTTTTGTCTGGTGTGTGCGGGTCGTGTCTGACCCTGCCGAATAAACGTTTTCTTTTATTGGGTGTGGTGTTGTCCTTGGTGGTTTCGCTTGTGTGTTGTCTTCTTTTGTCTCGTTTCGTTGGAATGGTTGACTCTAGGTCGACGGGTGGAGGACTTGGTCCTCGATTCTAGTGGATTTTGAGGCGTCTAAGTAGCCTTTGAGCCCGATCGCCCCGTGGACTACGGTCACTGGGTTTTGTATCCCTCTATATTTGGGATCCAGTGAGCCCCCTAAAGGGCGCGCAGCTCAATACCGCTACAAAGTGGTAGCAGAGCGTGGTTCCCTTTTCTTTATTGGGAGCCCGCGGATCGCCTCAAATTGGTAGCTCGGTGGCTTAGGACAGTTTTACTCTGCCCATAGCCCACCTCTTCGACGAAACATTTCGCTTAAAGGATGGAGCGATCGGAACAACCGCCTAAGGCGACTCACATTCCGCGCCCTAGCCAAGTTCTCACTCGGGGGCAACGCAAGGAGCTTGGTTTGCCCTTGCCTTCCCCTCCTGTTCTTCCCCACTTCAGTAGTAAGGGCCGCCGGGCGGTCGCCGAAACTGAGGTAAGCTGGGAAGGTCCTGTGTTGGCTGGGCCGGAAGCTGTGACCGGGGCGCACGCTTCGCAGTGGTCGATTCCTGTTTTTCCGTTGGCCTCGGAATCGGAGATGAGGCACGTTTTTCCTCCGTCCGGGACGGTAGGCGAAGCCCTGTCTATGCGGGCCTACGGCCGTCATGCGGGATCACCTGCATTGCCTGGACGGGCCTACGAAGGCACGGTACAGGTGGACGAGATAAATTCTGACAACTCGCCGCACAGAACCGACGACTCGAATACACGGAGTGCTATGGGTGTTTTGTCCGGGATGCAACGCCCTTTAATTGCCATGCTTCCGGGCGCGGACGGAGGGCCAAGACAACGCAGTCGGTCCCTGTCTGACGTGGGAGGCTCGACAGTGCAGCCTAGTGTTACGCCGCACGCGGAGGCGTACCCATATCAAGCATTGAGCCCCAACGCGAGACCGGCAAGGCCACCCGCCTTCGAAAGGCAGACGATGGGGCCTCGAGATGAGTGGGCGCCGACAGAGCGTAAGTCGGCTCAAAGTACAATGGTGCAAAAGGGTACGCACTATGCGCCCTGCGCACCTCGCGGTGAGTATATGCCGCAACCTTGGCCACAGGCGGGGCCGGAGTCAAGCGGCCCTGGGTACTACTCACAGTCGTACTATCCGAATGATATGGGTGGCTCTCGTCAGGAGGGCACAACGAGGCGCGCACCGAGCCCGCCGCACGAACGACGCCGTCCGTCGATGGAGTCAAATGTTGACCCCGTCGATCCGGCTATGGGGCTCGCCCGTGCCCTCCAGGGTCTAATGCAAGGTCAAGCGAGTAAGGGCCAGGCCAGCCTACAAAATCTCCAACGGTTCGACCCGGTAGATAAGGTCAGTATTCACATCTGGCTTCGAAATTACGAACGAATTACGGGACGAGCAGTGTGGAATGACGAGGACCGGTTGGAATTTCTTGGGGGATACCTTTCGGGAAAAGCCCTAGACCAATTTGGCCGCATTACGGCGGATCGAATTGAGTCGTGGGCTGCCGCTAAGGATACGTTGATCGAAATTTTTGGCGGAGTAAGCAAAAGCTCGGATGAGCTTCGCACCGAGTTTCAGACGTACTGCCAAGGCCCAGACCAGCGGGTAGTGGCTTTTGGCCTGGAACTTAGACGACGCGCGCGAAAGGCTTACCCCGAATTCTCAGAGCAGGCCCCTTAACCCGATATTGGCGGGAAGGTTGCGGAGGGGCCTCCGAGAGGATATTAGACGCGCTCTTATTGGAGTTCGAAGTGAAGACTTCGAGGTGTTGCTGACTTATGCGAAGGAAGCGGAGCAGTACTTGGGTAGCCCTGAGGAGGGCGATGGCGCGTCAAGGCGGAGACGTGCCCCTCAACCCAAGAACCCACTCGTTTACACCGCATCGGAGCAGCCAAAGCTAGTCGATGATGCACGACGAGGGCCTAGTTTGTCTCAGAAACTGGCGGAGACCCAGGATGCCCTAGTGAAGATGGCGGCAGACCAGGCATCAACCAAAGCACAACTAGCTGAGCTCACGAAATTGGTGCGTGGGCTAAGTAAACCAAGGCCGCCACAGGCCTACCGAAGGCCAAGTGTGGAGCCAGCGAGAATGGGCGTCTATCGCTCTCGCCCTACGAGCAACCGAGCTAATGTGCCCTTGAAAGAGGGGCAAGTTCGCTGCTATGAGTGCAACGAAGTAGGACACCTTGCCCGTGATTGCGAAAAGCGAAAGGCCCGTAGGTTACGCGAGGCCGAAAGTAAGGGGCGTGCAAATGCAGCTGAGTTTGACTCAGAAGAGTCGCAGGAAGAGTCTGCTGAAGAAGCAGAAGACCCTATAGAGGGGTCAAGTGACTTCAGTCAACCAGCTGAGCCGCCTCGGAAACGAAAAGAAAGCGGGATGCAGAAATCCCTGATAAACGTGGTGTCTGGTAGACCCCGATTTACAGAGAAAGACTCGGAACGGGATGTGGTACGCAACTCCCAGCGACGAAATAGTGCAAAGGCGGCAGCTTTAACCGCTAGTGCTGAACCGAACCGGGTGGTGAGTGCTCCACCTAGTATGGTTGCCAAGACCCGCCTGAGCCGGAACGATGAGGAGCAAACGAAAAAGGGGTTGTCCCAAACAGTCGATGTCGATCTATCTGCGTACCCAAGCCAGGCGGTAATTAAATGTCACCTGGATGGCGTGTTGACCACTGCGTTTTTGGATACAGGTGCTAATATCTCACTGATGAGTGAAGCCCTATACGCACGCATGGCCCGCCACGGTGACGTCACTCGCGAAGAGTTCACAGGGCAGCCGCCTCTGGCTTTGGGAGGGACTCCGATCCCTATCCGAGGGATAGTCCGAGCAACGCTGAAGCTAGCAGGTTACACCTATTATGCTCGTTTTCGGGTAATCGACGAGTGTCCCTACGATTTGCTCATCGGCTATGATATTTTGCGTAATGCGAACTGGACTCTGGATATTCCTAGACAGAGAGTCCAGATCGGTCGTCTTTCAGTCCCGTTTTTGAATAACCAGCAGGTACTGCGCACTTTATGTAAGACGCAGCGAACCATCAATCCGGTATGGGACGTATGTTTATGCGAGACCCTTACGGTTCCGTCCATGAGCAAAAAGGTGGTCACGGTTAAGACGCCATATCTAATCCAAGCCGGCGTGTCGTGTTTTGAAGGTAACCCGAGTCTCACGATGCATCATGGCGTGTTTCCAGCGTCTTCGGTGCATGACGTTGGCTTCGATCAGTTCGTGATACAGCTCGTGAATGCGACACAGCGAGACGTGAAACTGTACCGCGGTACCCGAGTTGGCGTTCTCCACCGGGTTAAAGGCGTGCGGAGTCTAGAATCTGTTACTCGTGTCTCAAACGGGGGTGACCCGTGTCACGGTAGTTCGGTGGCTCCGATTGGTGACTTCCATCTGGTCGACTCGCGACGGAGGCGGGAAAGGCCAAAAGGAGGGTTGAGCCCGACGCCAAAAATCGCCGATGGTGGAGTGGTGGGCTTACTGAGTACAACGGCCCTTCCACAGTTGGCTACACTAGGTCGCTTCACGGGAGATAAGCTCCGGATCTGCACGACCGAACTTTCGCCCTTGGAACTAGATGAGGGCGATGATAATCTGGACCCCCTGCCGGAACAGATGGAACTGTCGAAAAGCGGTCACGAAGCCCTGATCAAATTGGACCTATCGGATAGTGTCCTTACGCCACAGGCGCAAGAGCGTCTCCGGCAGGTGCTAATAGAATACGAGGACTGCTTCTCGGTCCGCGAAGGAGAAACGGGCAGAACATCTCTCACGACCTTTCGTATTGACACGGGATGCGCTAAGCCTGTGTGTCAACGACCCTATCGGGTGTCGCCGAAGGAGAAAAGCATTATTGACGAACAGGTGAACGACATGCTTAAGAACGGCATTATTCGGCCATCGGATAGCCCTTGGTCGTCACCTGTTGTGTTGGTTATGAAATCGAACGGTAAATATCAATTCTGCGTCGATTATCGTCGGCTGAACACCGTGACGGTTCGAGATACGTTCCCTTTGCCGCGTATCGATGATTTGCTCGACCGTCTCGGTAAAGCGAAAATCTTCTCGTCGATGGACCTTTGTGCGGGCTATTGGAACGTACCCGTCCACGAGGACGATAAATGCAAAACGGCATTTTCAACCACTCGGGTTTGTACGAGTTTAACGTGCTGCCGTTCGGCGTGACAAACGCCCCTAGTCACTTTATGCGTATGATGCTCATTTGTCTCGCGGGGCTAGAACGTGTCGAAGTCTACATCGACGACGTTTTATTCTGGGATGAATCCGAAGAGGATCACATTGCTAACCTACGCAGAGTCCTCGAGCGTATGCGAAAGCACGGGCTGAAACCTAAACTAGCCAAATGCAAGTTCGGCCGGAACCAGTTGCCCTTCTTGGGTCATGTTGTATCGCCAAAAGGGCTGGAAATGGACCCAAAGAAAGTCGAGGCCGTGCGCACATTCCCACGCCCTGCCAGTGTTGAGAAGCTTCGCAGCTTCCTTGGCCTAGCAAGCTATTATAGACGTTTCGTTGAGGGGTTCGCTAAAATAGCCTACCCTCTGACTCGTCTACTAAAGAAAGGGGCCAAGTTCGACTGGACGGGAGCATGCGAGGTAGCGTTTAACACCCTGAAAGAAACCCTGACGTCAGCGCCTGTACTAGCGTTCCCTAATTTTGACAGACCCTTTGTGGTCAGTACGGACGCAAGCGCCATAGGGTTTGGTGCCGTATTAGAGCAGGCGGACCATGAAGGACGTCGTCACCCCGTCGCTTATATTAGTAGGCGCACCCGCGATGCGGAGTCAAGGTACGGTTCGTCGGACCTTGAAGGGGCTGCCTTGGTGTGGGCCGTGAGAACGTTCCGGCCCTACTTATGGGGCACTCGTTTCACTGTCGTGACCGATCACGCACCTTTAGCCTCGATGTTTAAGAAGAAGCAAGCCCCTAACGCGCGGTTTTCTCGCTGGATTGCTATCATGTCCGAGTATGACTACGATATTCAGCATAAACCCGGTAAAGCTCATGGCCATGCAGATGCACTTTCCCGTAGATACGGCTATGAGGGCTCTGCAGAAACGGGAGGCCTCGAGCCGCTGCGGGCCTTAACCCAGCTCGAGGACCAACAGCTAGTCCATCATAGTGGGGTAGCTGCCGCGACTACCTGGACCAACGAGTTGCGCCGTGCGCAGCTGAATGATCCAGAAGCAGCCCCAATGCTTGCCTATAAGAAGGCCAAGCTTCTGCCGAAAGATGACCGTCTCAAAAATTGGGTCCTACGAACAGCACCCTTTTTCCATATCGGGGACGACGGTCTCTTGTATCGGTTAGTCTTTTCCGATTTCGGGTCGCGCAAGGCGAACGAAACCTACCAGCTTGTTGTGATACCCGAAAAGTTTCGAGCGGAAATTCTGAAAGAGTGTCATGACGCCAAGCAAGGTGGTGGACACTTCGGGTTTCGCAAGACGTTCGGCAAGCTACGCACTCGTTATTTTTGGACCGATATGGCGAGAGATGCTCAGCAGTATTGCCAATCTTGCCCGGTCTGTTTGCGCCGCAATAGCGGCCCAGCTCGACGAGGGGCGCCTCTAAAAAGTCTAATGGACGGCGTAGAGGCCCCTTTTGATCGAATTGCGCTGGATTGTCTAAGCCTACCTAAGACCAAGGCTGGCAATCAATACGTGGTGGTAGTAGCGGACTATCTTACCAGATGGGTCGAGGCATTCCCGGTGCCAGACCAGCAGGCTTCGACGCTAGCTCGTGTTCTGGTCGAAGGCGTTTTCACTCGCCATGGGGTACCGCTGGCGGTTCTAACCGACCAACACCCTAGTTTCGAAAACCGCCTGTTTAGACAAGAACTTTCTCGAATAATGGGGTTTTCGAAGCTCCGTACAACCGCTTTCCACCCCCAAACCGACGGGCTGGTGGAACGCATCAACCGAACTTTCGTTCAGATTATGAGTAAGTACGTTAACGGGCATCAAAATGACTGGGACGTCTTATTGCCCTTTGTACTCTGGTGTTACCGGGTGACAGCGCAGGAATCCACCCAGGATTCGCCGTTTAAACTCCTATATGGTCGGGAGCCGAGATTACCGCTTGAAACCTTGTCTAAACAGCTGCGTCAGTCGGATGGGCCTGGGAATCTGACCGAGTACTCGACGCAGCTGATAGACAAACTGCGCGACTCTTGGTACTGGTCCAAACGTTCATTGCGCGCTGCCCATGAGCGGCAGAAACGTTTGCGTGACTTGAAAACTAAGCTTCCCCAACATAATGTGGGCGATTTAATATATTTGGACCGGAGTAAAGTGCCTTTGCCCGTAGGCCAAACTAGAAAGTTGGCCAACAAGTTCAAAGGTCCGTACAAAATAGTACAAATATACTCCGATTCCGTGATCAAAATTATCCCAGAGGGGTCTGAGGGGCGAGAGGAGATAGTAAACGTTGAACGTCTGAAACCTTGCCCCAACACCCCCCGAACTTTTGAGACTGGAGATGGGCGGAAAGGTGGCAAGGCTCGGTGTGCATTTGTTAATACTGTGTGTGTTTCAGGCCGAACCATTGGTGGCTTATACTCAGCATTGTCTGTAGTGCCTTATTCAATTGCAATGGTGCGCCCTGTTTATCGTCCGCAGAAGGGCCAGTCGACCACACGCCAACAATGTCACTACCCGGCTGCCCACAGCGGCCCCGTGATCACACCCGGCCGTCGTCACCCCACGGTTAATGACGCCCACTCTCCAGGTGAAGAAATCACTTTTAATCGACCCTCCGATGCCAATGCCGCTCTCAGTACGCTATCTATCCACGAACACTACCGGCGTGCTATCTGTGGCGTTCCGCCACCCGAGTCACTCGGCGCTCTTCGGGGTCATGACGAGCGGGCTGCATCTTCGGCCCGTACCCAAAATGAGCCGCCAAGACGGCGGCGGGCTCAGCGTCATCCGTTTTTGACGAACACGCAGGTGCGCCGAGAGCGCCGACGTCGAGCCCAATTGCGTCGGAGTTTCGAGAAACTTTCGGTTTCGCGGTACGGCCCTAAGACGTCGACGCCGAGACGATGGAACGCGCGCCCAGGCGGCCAACGTTCTTTCAGTCGTCAGGGCCAGGGGCGCTGCCGTGACGCCATAGATGGGCCATCGCCTCGAGAAGGCCCTGCCCGTTTGGTTGATGTGGGCCTACCGGCGGTGCTGGCAGCGGCCGCTTCTAGCCAAGCAATTCGGGCCGAAGCCGCTGCCGAGCCCATGGTTGTTGACGAACCCGAGGAAGGTGAACTTCGAGACTCATGCGAAGAAGGACAGCTACGCCCAGATGACAGCAACGAAACAGCGTCGGTTAGGGAGTTATCGCAGAAACCGGGCGGCCACTACAAAATCGTTGTACTGCCCGAAGCAGTGGCACAAATTGATGCGGCGGCGCTGCCGATAAAAGCAGTCGCCCTGCTGGATAATCGCGATATTGTTTTAGCAGAGGCGGGTGTGGCCGCCACTTTGTTTCCGTCGATCGAAGTGCAAGTGGCACGGTGGCAGCACCCGCAGTCACGTGAGTATAGGGCCAAGTTTGGGCCCCCTCCGATCGGCCCGAACCGCCAGTTAATCTTGGTTTGCGAAAAAGACGTCTGTAACGTGGCCCGAAATTCGCACAATGGCATATACGGCCACCAGGCCCTGCGTATCTTAATGGGCCAACAGCGATCGATCGTACGCATATTTGACGAAGCTCAGACGGCCAACGATGGTGGCGAGGTCCGCGATGCCTTGTTGCTGCTGTGGACCCGCGCCTGTTTCGAGTATCGTGAGGAATTGGAGGCCAACCGACAAGCGGGCCCCAAGCACCAGGCTGTCTTCTGGCTAGACCAAGATATCACTATGCGAACCGAAGAAGTCGCTGGAGTAGGCCCTGAGGCAGTAGACCGCGTACGGGCCACGGTTACGCTGACCCCTCCTGTTATCTCTGGCGACCAAAATATGGGTGCTTGCACTATTCGGGCCGTTGGGTATGGCCCTGAACCTTGGAAGGCGCTGCGCGTGGCATTCTACCTACTATGCCCAGACGCGTGGATGGCGGATCCTCTTTACGATGGAAGTGGCTACTGGTCCCGCCAGCCGGAGCTTGTGCTTAAGCCCGGACACCCACTGTCCTCCACGTTTCGGCGATCAGCTGAGAAGGGCCGCCAGGCGGAGTTGCGGGCATTCCGCAGCCCCTCCCTGAATTTCGCTCCTACGCCATTCGAGTACGAAGGCCAGCGCTTCCAATCTGTCGAACAGGGCTATCAGTACTTGCGGGTCCGAATATTCGAGGATAACTTGACCGGGGCCCTCGTCCTTTATGCTGCCCAGGCCAACGAGATTCAGCGTATCGGGCGGCGGGCTATTCCGTATGCCGCTGCCCGAGATCCCAGCGTTATCAATTGGTACCCGGGTAAAGCGCTCGACGTTATGTTTGGCCTACTGATGGCCAAATACTAGCAGGTGGCCGAGGCCCAGAGCGAACTACTCGAAACGGGCCAGGCTGTGCTCGTAAAGGCCACCATGGATGTGTTCTGGGCCGCCGGTCGCCTTGTTCGCGATCCCGAGCTGAAGATTGGGCCTCAGACCACTGGCGCTCGACATGGTTGGCGCGGTGCTAACCTGTGTGGCCTACTGCTGGAAGAAGTCCGCCGTCGACTACGCCGTGCCCATCTTCGCGCCCAACAACCGATGGGAGGGCCCAACCAACCACCCCCGATCGGAATCCCTGAATCCGTATTCGCACCCTGATCCTGCTAATTCCCAATCTGCCTTCCTTGCCGTATGGACAATTTACTTTTGCCGAACTGTATATTTTCCTTCAATTTCCGGTGCTACGCTTTATTTCCATTCGAACATTCCCGACGTATTTTGAACTTATCCTTCCAGTCAGAAGACCATTCCACTTTATTTACTATTTTTTGTCGTTGTCAGATGTGCCATTTATGTCTAATCACATTGATATTTTTTTTGTCTTGCTCTTGCTTTTTGGTGTTTCTATTGGTGGGTAAGAATCAGCGGCTCACTTAACACTGACACGATATCTTGATTTTGGTGGTAATACTGACTCTAGTGGGTTGAGTGACTTGCGCAGTTGGATTGGCAAGTGATCCCTCCTCCCAGGCTTAAGTGATCCCTCCTCCCAGGCTTTGCCGAGGCCCTGGCTCGAGGACGAGCCTTTATTTGGGGCCGGGCGAATGTAACGGAGCAGGGGACACTTTGGTTTCCCCCTGCGCTTAGGCCAGTTTTGTGAATAGAGTTGGGCGGACAGTCAGTATATGTAGGGTCATGTGTGAGCTCGCTGGCTTCCTGCTCATTTGCATAACTCTGTACGTAGGCTGTATAATTGTGTGGTTTAAATTTTTATCTCATTTGCATATCGCTGTCTTCTGTTTTGTTCCTGTTAGTATTATTTAGTCAGTCAGTTGTTCGGTTTTGTCTGGTGTGTGCGGGTCGTGTCTGACCCTGCCGAATAAACGTTTTCTGTTATTGGGTGTGATGTTGTCCTTGGTGGTTTCGCTTGTGTGTTGTCTTCTTTTGTCTCGTTTCGTTGGAATGGTTGACTCTAGGTCGACGGGTGGAGGACTTGGTCCTCGATTCTAGTGGATTTTGAGGCGTCTAAGTAGCCTTTGAGCCCGATCGCCCCGTGGACTACGGTCACTGGGTTTTGTATCCCTCTATATTTTGGATCCAGTGAGCCCCCTAAAGGGCGCGCGGCTCAATACCGCTACAGTACTACCTCCACGGCGATCGTGTTTACCTAGATCTCGATTGATTTCTCACTGATAAAAACACACCCTTTAATTTTGACTAAGTTCTCGCTAACTCACAATTAACGTGTAATTACTCAAAGTTTGCCTCTTCTATAGCTTCTACTTAACCTTCACTTGAGCAACTGGTTTCAGGGGATTTAAACTGCTCGGAGAAGCTTTTCTGCTCTGCCCGTCGTGATTCGGGGGGACACCAAAGGCCGGGGATAACTAGGAACTTGTACCTTATTTCAGAGGCCTAGCTCAACCCTGACGCCTGCTTTTTCTGGTGTCGGGGGACTACTACGGATCAACTCCCCAATGCTATCTCAGTAACAAAACTTTTCTTTGACTTTTTGACTAACAACTCGAACTCTACTCAATACTAGAAATTGTGTGTGACCGGTGTAAATCGTACGTAACCTGAAAGAGATAGCATAAATATACCTAACAACAAATCGTAGCTACGAATCTGCAATCCTAAATAACTCGCGTAATAGTTCTTGATTTGGGTTCAACCGCTAAGGACACACAAACAGCACAGAACACAAGATAAACCTGAAATTCCCTAGGCTGGAATCGGCACTCTTCTAGCCTGACCGTTTTAGGCTAGAACTAAACCTGAAACAACTGGTCTACTGGTCAACTCAATGATCTACTGGACTGCTCTAACCTAAGGGTCAGCCTAGGCTATTCTACCTAGCAACTTCTACAACACAACTAACAATTAGCTGGATCCTGGGGAATTGGACCGGAAGGCGCTGGAGGCTGGACAGCGGGAGACAGCGGAGGCAGGCACTGGGGGGACCTGGAGGCGGTCGGGCGAACGGCGGGAGGAGACTGGACGGCCGGCGGACTGGAGCGGACCGGATCAGCACGGCGGACGGCGGACGGGAGGAACTGCGCGAGGGTCGGTGGCGCAGCAGCGGAGCGGCGGGAGACGCGGGTAGACGTGGCGGATGCGACTGGCGAAGGGGGACCGGAGCCTTAATGGGCTGAGCCGGACGAGCGGGGACGGGAAGGGAGCGACGCGAACCGGAGGGGGACACTGGCGCCGCGAAGCGCACAATTAGGGGCGGACACGTGGGGCGGTAGGACGAACCGCGGGGCCGGACGCACGGGCGTACGGACCAGGAGGCAGCGAGAGCGGACGCGAGCCGGAGAGCCACACGGGGGCTGCTCAGGCACTAAAGCGCTGAATGGCGCTGGCACACTAAGCCAGGAATAGGGCGCTAAAAAGAATGCAAGGCACGGCGCTCAAAGCGCGGACAGTACTGATCAGATAGGCTCGCTCTGGGTCAACGGTAAAGTCGGAAGGCTGAATTTGGGGTATTATTTATTAAAGAATATGGCAGGCTACAGGACAGGGGCAATAATGGTCAAAGATCAGGGGAGCAGGAGAGAGCGATTTAAAAGGCCGACTAGCTGCGGCTAAATTTTCTAACCCGACTGACTTAGCTACAACTTGGGGGGCGGCTTTTTCTTTGGATTCCTTTGTCGGGATCTACCGATCCCGAATCTAACCAATCAGAAGCGGCCGTTCTTAGGCCCGCCTACTTAAACTTTCGCAAATTTCCACTTGAGGGCTGGGGGGTCGAAGGCTGCTGGCCCTCACACCTCGAACTTAATTCCCTTTAATAACCCTTGATTCCAGGTCGCCCCAGGTAACTGTAATTTATCTCACTTCTGCTTGGGCGGCCAGAAAAACTCAAGTACCAAAATGGAGAAAACCGTATTACCAAAATATTACGAAAAAAGAAGGAGAAAATGGAAAGGGGGAAATGGGCGAAATGGGGAATTACTAAAAAACCGAATACATGCTAACTTGAACTTAACCAATTACGTATATTACTAAACTAACTAGTAAACTTTATGTACGAACTTGTTATGTAATTACTGTGCAATTATATTTCAGTACTAGACCTCCTTCTGGGCTGCGGACCCAGTTACCACTACACATTCTCAAACTACCGTAACCCTTCAGCGTAATAAGGGTGGAATTTAGCACTTTCTGCTGCTCCAAAAAAACATGTTACCAATACCGTAAAGAGTTCGAAAAAGTGTCCATCATACAGATTACCAAACAAGCTACAAAACGATACCAAACAAGAACGAATCACAGTTATTAATTACTAAATTATAACAATACAAAAATAGGGTCTGAAACTACTCTTTTTACGCCTACGATTCTGCTCAAATTCGACTAAACTTCGCAATCTAACTTCGAATAACTTCTTCTATATTACCCCGAATTACTTCAAACTTCCATAATTATTCCCTACTTTATGCTCTACAATTCCATATATTTCCTGTTCCACAAGACCAAAAAATTACTTAGTTATTAACCACCAAACTTCGCTAATTACTGCCTTTTCAGCTTCCAGCTAGCTCGCCAATATCTGGGCTAATGCTATGGCTTAGCCCAGATATTGTTTACTAACAACTATCCGGCTAGCTTCTATACTCTCAGGGGGGACTTCCAAATCACTGCTTAAAGCTGGTTAATTACTGATCAATAAAACACGACCCTCAGACAATACGGACAATAACCAATACCAATAATCATTATTAATACAGGGGCAATTAATACGACAAACGGCTTCAATTATTCACAAGGAGCAATAGGGAAAGGGGCGGATACTGGTTAGGGACATTATTACATATTACTTCTACTTCTTTCTGTGCCAAACTCGTACTATCCTTCAGGGGGAAACTTAGGACTTACACACTTGACGATTAACTGAATCAGGCGCTCTCGTACGGACATAGGGGGGAGATTGGGGGTTTTGGGAAATAAGCAAAACGGGGATTCCGCCTGAGAGTGTGGCCTCATTCTGTGCCACGTCTGATCGCTAAACTACGTACTAAACCGAACAAGTAGCTCACTTCTTGCAGCTACAACCAAAACGGAACAAAACCTGTATCAATCAGGGGGCTCGTTAACCCTGTTTTATTACAGTAGTTGTCCTAAACGTTAAACATTATAACTGCTGGTACAGACTACACACATAGTTGTAATGGTCAAGCTGAAAAGTTTGTGAATACAAATATTTATTAATAATCAAACAAAACTGCAGATTCTTTGTTTGGTTTAGTTGGAGTAATCATTAGAAGTTACATAGTTTAACAAAAATTTTAATTTCGACTGTGTTACATCCACAACGTTTGCTGATTAGCTCCGTTGTATTTGACAACAGCTGCCGATTCGCTCAGCAGTTAGAGCGAATGCTCTGCGAGCGGATTTTCAGTGGTTGGAGTCCATTCCGGCACGATTGTTTTTTCACATTCGCTGAGTTTGGAGAAAGAACTGTGAATTTGTTGTTCAAGATCGAGGTACTTACCCTTCCTGTGCTATTTAACACAGGAAGTCTGACCTATTAACGCAAAAATAACGTAAAGTTTGAGATTCTGAATATACATAGTATATACGCGGCACCCGTGGCTCCTGAAGGGGCCGCGTAAAAATTGAGGGAATATCTATACGCATAGGACAAATAGGTTGAATGTGCTGCACTTGGAAATGTGAATAGTGTTATGTGTGTACCTCGTCATACTTGACACTGTTATTGTTGGTTACTGTTTTAGTGAACTGCGACATTCCCGTGAACAGATCCTTCCCCTGCTCGGACGGGAGCGGTTGTGTGCTCTTTGACTTTGTCTTAGACGGCATGGAAGATTGCTTGGATGGGACCGACGAAGGTCATTACTATATAAATGTTTGCTCTCGCAATGTCAACGGGAGGAATGTCCATTCCGCTATATTGATAGCAAAATGTTGATAGCGCAAATTCTGCGTGCTAAAATGTCAACTCTCCCTGTATCTCGTATGTAATTTAATGTCACTGTGCGCTATATCTACGTGGCATAATTTGTGTTTGCGAGGCTGAATGACAACCCTTGCTATTCGGACGTTGTGCTAGTTTTACTAATTACACATGTCTTGTATTTTATAATAAGAAAAATATTTTGACAGTTCTATCTGCCAGACAAGGGAGATTTTGACACATATTACGAATAATATACATAACAAGCAGCAATTTCATGCAAAAGTTATTCGACACTTTTATCACTTTCGCAAAGTTTAGTTCAAAAAGTAATTCAAAGGTAATTTTTTACTTTAAAAAAACAATGTTTGCAGTTTTATTTGCTAATTAAAGTCTGACTAAAAATGTTGAACTCTAAGACAAAACGAAATATGTGATTTCAATACGAAAAGAACAAATTTTTGCCATCAAGAGTACAGAAAATCATGCCACCTGTTTTTTCTCAGTATTCAACATTTTTGATCAGACTTTAGTATTTCGTAATCGTAACCATCATTTAGGCTAAGTGTCAAACGCGCCTTATATATTTTTTGAGCAGCACCTTACAAAAATAATTAACCGTTTACAATTGACAGCCAAGATTTTTCGCCAAAAAGTGCTACACCCACGCACTTTTTTTCTATGCTACTGTTGGATTGAAAGAGGATGCCCCAATGTAGAAAGAATGAAAGAAATGGAGGCGCCGGGAATCGAACCCGGGCCGCCTGCTTCGAAGTCAAGCATGCTAACCACTACGCCACAGCCCCCGAGTCTCATAGGCCCTAATTCTCATTTACAACAGGGTCCCCCCTTCGAACATCGTTGCGACCCTGCAACGATACTCGGTCGATACTCATGCTCCCGGGGCGAACCCGATGCCTCAAGGGCGAAGCACATTCATGCGTAGGCCTCCAAGCCTACTTCAATCGCCTTCATCCTCTACTGTTGATGTTTCAGTGATATGAAAACAATTCAGTGAAGACTAAACAAGCACTTCTGTTGACGAGGGCACATAATTCGACGTGACCACAATAAAGTATTATTTTACGTATCGGTAAAAGTAATCGCGGCACGCACCAAAATTTTTTGTCAGTACCTACTACTTAATTTTTCATTTTCAATCGAGTCTGGATGAGTCTGAAAACCTGTTGGACGATTACGTTTTACGTATGTGTAAGTACATACAATTTATGAATTGGCCGGTGATTTAGAATGCTATAACATTTTATTTTTATATCATGCAAAGAAACACAAATTAAAAACATTATTCTACTTTCGATGTCGGAAAAAATTGCAAAAATTTCAGAGCTGATGAGAATCGAATACCCTAACCTGTGTTTCGCAGTCACACGCCTTAACCGTCAGGCCACAGCTCCGTTGGATGATCCGATTATAATCGTAACTAAATTTTTGTAAAGAGCATCACTGAAAGAACTGCCTTGAAAGTAATTCAAAAGAATCGATATTGCAGATCATCGATTTTCAGTCTGCCATTGTCTTTTGTTATACAGAGACACGCACATACACATACACACACAACGTAGTCGCACACAAGTTACAGCTGGGCATTCCAGCAGGCTTCAGTGATGCACTGAAACTGAGCATGCTTTACATGCATTTTCAGTTTCAGTGCATTAACTGAAATTAGTATGCACGGCCGCTGGGGCCGCAAAAATAAAACGGGATCGCCAAATATATACTGGACTTCAGACGAACTAATTGGAGAGTATTAAACGTAGCAACGGAAATTGTAAGGCGACAGGCATAAACTTTGTGGAAGTGATAAAGGCAGCTGAAAGTTTTGCATAAGATTGCTGCTTGTTGAAAGTACATTAGTTCGATTTCGTCGAGTTTAGCTGCTTCGTCGTATAACTTAGTGTGAATATATGTACTACTTAACAGTTTGCAAGTTTCAAAGCACATTATGAAAATACATATGAATAATGTCTTAACACTGCCCTTTACAATGCTAATTCTCCTCGCGAATGATACGTCAGGAGGAAATAAATCCATGACGCACGAACCACGTTTGCGATTGGCATTTTCTTGTGCATTTCTTGCAAATGTCGGGTGTAAATATCTAATTTAAGATTTTAGAACGTTTAAAACAGAACGGCATTACCAAGAGTACATAATAGCGTCTCACTCTATATAGAAGAAGAGTGAGACACTCTCCAGCCTGCCTGTGTTCTAGCACAGGCAGATGCGCTGGTCGTTTTCAGGCTACATGTTGACATTCTGTGCAACATGTGACTGGCCAATCAGAAGCGAGCTTCTATTCTCTGATTGGCAGACGCCTGTGCACGTGCTCCAATCATAAAACGGGATAGGAATAAAGGTTAATAACTCATTATTTATTCATAGTCTGCTTGTAAAAACATTAAAAAAGGTTTGCAAATACCTTTGGGGATATTTTGGCAAACTTTCAGCGAAATTGATTGAGAAACTTTGAAGAAATTCAGAAAAGTATATATCTCAAAAGTTTCTCAATCAATTTCGCTGAAAGTTTGCCAAAATATCCCTAGAGGTATTTGCAAACCTTTTTTAATGTTTTTGCAAGCAGACTATGAATAAATAATGAGTTATTAAGCTTTTATCTCTATCTTAATACTTATCAACGCATCAGCGATTATATACTAAAGTGTGTTACGCAGGGAATCTACGCGCTGATTGGCCAGTCACATGTTGCATAGAATGTCAACATGTAGCCTGAAATCGACCAGCGCATCTGCCTGTGCTAGAACACAGGCAGGCTGGAGAGTGTCTCACTCTTCTTCTATATAGAGTGAGAAGCTATTATGTACTCTTGGCATTACTAACTTTTCCATAAAATCGCTGCATATCAAAAGCTTATATAGTTTAACTATCAGCTTGATTTTTATGTTTTAAGTTTTTAGTTTTAGTTTTAAGACAAAGTCAGACCAAGAGTATACATAATAGGGAAGAGTATGACACTGTTCCCTATTCTAGCTAAATTGAGAAATTAAGAAAATTAGAAAGGAATCTTCAATTGAGATATTGTATTAATATAGCAGGAGGTTTAAAATCATAGGCATTATAGGCATGAGTGTTTACCTAGCTTTCACATCGAAGTTTGTTAAAAGCTGTCGGGGAATAATTGTATGTGATCAGGAATTTGTTGGCGGTAGGATTAAACTTCGTAAAAGTTCGTATGTGTCAAAAGCATAAATTTACTCCAAAAGTTTGCATGAAAATCCTGCTTTCTCTCAAATACATACACTGGAAAGTCAAAGCTATAAACTTATGTAGAAACAAGTGTGGAATAAGGAGGCTTAGCCGCGGTAATACTAAACTTAATATTAAAATAAAATTATCATATATGTATGTACTTACGTAAAAAAACTTTCATAAATTAAAATGGATTTACTGCGAGTTACTCATAAGTTCACTTAATTTTCGGATACCGTTTTTAAATTTAGGAAAATTGAATGACCCCGCTACTGCATAATTGAACGGCTACTCTGTCGCTGAAATTTTAGCCGGCTTTTAAAAGTTGGATTATGCTTCTGATTCCAAAGAATTCTATTTTTGACAGAGTTGGGTTTTTGTGAATGTTTTAAGTAAATATATATACAATGTTTATTTTTCATTAACTATTTATAAATCTTGGCTTATTTAATTCTATGACCAGATTTATTATTTTTGTCATCGAGTGAAAACAAATAGTTTTTTTTCAAAAACGGACTTTTTTGTCCTTCTTATGCTTTATTACAGACATTACGGCACCGCCTAAGTACTGACCCTATGTCTGTCGAGATGCGGCATTTGTCACTAATTGTGTTGTTTCAGATCCGTACTACTTTGACGAGTGCTGGCTGGGTATAGACTCGTGTAACACAACCACGTCCTTTTGCCAGGACAGTGTCACAAATCCGCCACCTGGGCCCCCGCACGGCGGGCACGAGTGTGTCTGTCGTCCCGGCTACGTCAAGCAACCCGACGGCAGTTGTGACGTGCCATAGCTGCCACCAGTGGCGTCTTGTAGTCTGCTCTTACTTTCGACCAAATTCACAAAGGAGGTTTTACTAAAATATGGTTCTACGTGCGTTTTCATTTGATTTGCACATAATTTCATTATAAAAATTGCCAGATTCGGTTCGAGTTCCGTTGAATTAATAGTCTTAGTTCAGCACTCTTAGTTCAGCTGAAATTTAAACGAAACAGAAACTCGCTGTCCTGCTTGTACGAAATTTCAAGTATATAAGCTAAGATCAAAGCTTTAATCTATTAAATTCGTGACGAATTAGGGTAATTTTGTAAGGAGATTATGTGCAAATCATGCTATCAGTACGTAGAACCAGGCTTTAGCGAAACCAACTTTGTGAATTCCACCCATTCTGTTCTAACTAACTGCATGTTAGGAGTTTTGGAAATCGGTAGATTGGATTGAACGAACTGCCAGTTAGATCGGACCGTTTGAAGAATTTTATTTTCGTCCAACGAATTTTTCAGTTACTATGAAAATAAAGCTAATTTAGTCCGTTCATAATAAAATCCAGTGTACAAAATTGCTAGTGTACTGTACTGTACGCTTTGTGGTGTTATTTATCTGTCCCATGTTGTATGTTCGACTACGTCTAAACTTTTCATGTCTGCGTACAGATTTAGCAGAGCCGTATGCTTTTATTTACCGCACTATTCAGCGTTAATAAAAACTAGGATCAAATAATTAAAATAAAACTTGGTGGGCAAACACAGGTCTGTTCAATATTTTACACCAAAAAGTTACAAGATTAGCTTAACCTGTACACGACATGGTTTTCTTGTATTCAAAGTTGTATTTATTCATTGTATTGCATTTGAGATATGTACATAGTTATGATAACGTTCTTTTTTAAAAGTTTTAAATGGGTTGATTTGGTGCAGCTGCAGTCCACCGTTTATTTTCTAAATATGATTATTTATTTTTACTATGTGTGTTATTATTACTGTTAAGATATTGGCATAATTCGATAATTACCCTTCCAGTATTCTTATGCTATTTTTTTTGTTCTAACTCTAGTTGATGACAACGTTTTTGAAGTACTTCCTCATGAAATCATACAGGTTGAGATATGACATTAGGATATCGAATGGTGATTTACTTCGTCAGTAGTAGCACATTTTCGGATGAAGGAACGCTTTGAGTGGAATTTACCAAGTGCGTTTAAAAACAGTCCAAGTCTAAAACGTTTGTCTAAGACTAACTTTGTATTTGTATTTTCATTACGATTTTTCTGCAATTCTCGTTCTATCACTTTATTCTAATCCCATGCTACAGATACTTAGAACAATTTCTAACGATCGTTTAGCTAAACGGTGATTTAAGGGGGTAGTGTCGCGAAAGCAGTTTTGCTCATAGGCTGTGAAAATAGAACTTTTTGTTTTGAAGTAGTACATTCAATAAGAAGCTAGGCCAACGCTGTATGGTATCAAATAATTACTGCCAGACATCACACTATCAATATTGACAAATATCTTGGACCAATCGTCATTAGTAAGCCAGACATCACACAATAGGGACATAAAAGTTCGAAAAATCAAGCCAGATATCAGATTGGCCAGCATGTGAAGTACACATAATGTGTGGACGCACAATTTTTGGCGACAAAAAAGAAAAAAGAAAACTGAAGGTTCGTTTTCCTTTTGATTTGAAAATAAGCGTCTAGATTTTTCGCAATTTATCATTATTGCGGTTACTATTTTACAGTTTACGTACACCTTCACAGTTCAAACTAGTATTACTCCACAGCCGCTACAGTAATCTGCACTAAATTTTGTGTGTATAAACTACACCATATGTGCTATTAGCCTGTGTAAAAAAACTAAACAGAAAAACTAATAAATGTGACTAAAAAATGGAATGTGAATAGGTTTTTTTTCGTCATTTTTCCGACTTTGAGACATTATTGCAAAGTATATGCTAAACCAATTTTGCTGAAACTTGGCAAAATAATTTGCCTTTAGATAGAATTTTAAAATATAGAAAGAACAATTTCTAACATTTTACTGAACAAGTTTTACAGTCGCGCAAAATCGACTGCTTTCGCGACACTACCCCCTAGTTGTTCAGTAAAATGTTAGAAATTGTTGTTTCGATATTTTAAAAATATACCAAAAGGCAAATTATTTTGCCAAGTTTCAGCAAAATTGGTGCAGCATATAGTTTGCAATAATGTCTCAAAGTCGGAAAAATGACGAAAAAAAAACCTAATCACATTCCATTTTTCAGTCACATTTATCAATTGTTCTGTTTAGTTTTTTTAAACAGACTAATAGCATATATGTTGTAGTTTATGCACACAAAAATTAGTGCAGATTACTGTAGCGGCTGTGGAGTAATACTAGTTTGAACTGTGAAGGTGTACTTAAACTGTAAAATAGTAACAGCAATAATGATAAATTGTGAAAAATCTAGACGCTTATTTTCAAATCAAAAGAAAAACGAACCTTCAATTTTCCTTTTTCTTATTTGTCGCAAAAAATTGTGCGTCCACACATGATGTGTACTTCACAAGCTGGCCAATCTGATATCTGGCTTGATTTTTCGAACTTTTATGTCCCTATTGTGTGATGTCTGGCTTATTAATGACGATTGGTCCAAGATATTTGTCAATATTGATAGTGTTATGTCTGGCAGTAATTATTTGATACCATACAGCGTTGGACTAGCTTCTCATTGCATGTACTACTTCAAAACAAAAAGTTCTATTTTCACAGCCTATGAGCAAAACTGCTTTCGCGACACTACCCCCTTAAACACAGTCTAAGTCTGATTCATAGACATTGTTTAGGGCTTGTTTAACTAAACGCTCGTTTAACTTTTAACGTTTTTATGTTTTAAGTTCCTGCCCATAAAGTTCTTAAATGTTGCCTTTAGGTAGTTTTACTTTTAAATAAGCTTTATGTTTAGTCTAGAGATATGAAAATTACTGAAAACAGACCTTGAAGCACACTTTGGAGCATTTTTTTAAAATTGTTAAAAAACCTTAAATCATTTAAGGTGGCGCTCTGAGTAACTTCCAATAAATCAAATTGCTATAATTTTTTCTTGCTGATACGTAGTTTTTTACTCAAGTGCAGCCGAGACAGACACTAGGCACGTCTTTTTGCCAAGTTTGAAACTTCTGGGAGCATTTTAGCAATTTTATGACAACATCAAAATTGAAATTTTGCTAAATTTGTCTAATTTTTGAAACGAGGTAGCTCAGCGGTGCCTTAACCACATTTAACACTAAATAGCTTAAATTAAAGACAATTATCTGACCAAGACACCATTTTTGTCGAATTTTAGTTAGTGGAGACAAATTTTTAGTTAATTTATTTTTTATCGAAAGTGACGTTTTAGAAAGCCTGTCATAGTGAGGCAAATCATGAAAGCTACATTTCAAGAATATCGATGCCTCCATATACGTCTGTTCTAACCCTTGGCAAAGTAATCTTAAACAAATGAGCACCATAGCTGAATTTCAGAAAACTAAAGTTTGCCTATACGTACGTATTTTCCAAAGAATAGAGCTAATTTTTCTGTACTAAAATTAGTTGAGAAAATTTTCAGAAGCCAAAAACTAGCTAACGAAAAATTAGTTTGAAAAATAGTTTTTTTTCAATGTTGGTCAACGTATTTTGGAAATTTTTTTAAAAAGGTTTGCCTACACAAATGACTTTGAAAAGTTGCAGCTAGCAATTAGCTACTTTGAACTGTTTTAAATAGTAAGCCATATAGAATTTTTTGGTATATCGATTTACATATTTTTTCCCATTGAAAAATTGGTTGAAATTTGAAGTTGAACAAAATTTGACGTTATGTAATCAATTGAAAGCTAGTTTGATTTTAAACAACTTTTCTTCTTGAGTTAACCAACGAAAACTTGACTGAAAAATTTTATCGCCCAAAGTCGGTTATTCAGAGCGCCACCTTAAGACACATTTACAAAACGGGACAAAATATGTTTTATCTAACTTTTGAATAGCTCAAACTTGTCTGGACACTATTTATCAATTTACCAGAAAGTTTTAACCGTTGAAAACAATTTGCCAAATTAATATGGTTTTCCAAAATTGCAAAACATAGTTCAACATATCAATAATATGTCAGAAATAGCCAAAAATTTTTAGAATATTGCTTTATGAAGATAATTAACTTAAATACAGCTTGCACGGCCCTAACTGACTGGCTGCAGTCGACCGTCGTGCTGGCAATATGTCTGCCTGACGCTTTCAACTGCTAGCTAGCAATGGCAGCTAGCTGAAAGCATTATAAGCCAGGCCGGCATTTAACAGTTAGTATGCACATTCCATAATTCTGGTTGATTTGAGGTTTAATGTCAAGAATTCAAGATAAAAACTTGACTAGGCATTTCAGTCCGGCAGAGTCTGGCTCAGGTCCTACAAAAACAAAAATAGTCTCTAAAAATAAGAAATTCCAAGAATTTTGACCTTTCAAGTCATTGGCTAAATATTACGAATAAAAAGTTGTCATTTAACGACATTGGCTAAGACTTAAATTCCTTAAATTACTTCCGCGTCGACGACGCTATCAGTGTATCAGTGTATCAGTGGCTATTAGTTTATCGGGCAAGAAAGTCAGTCTGCCTAGCCGATTCCCCCGGTGCCCCGTGCCCTAATTAAATAGTCTGACCCGTGCCATGTTTATACTTACCCCTGCCCTCTTCATAAATAATCATTGCCCTCTGGATCTTGCTTTTGTGTAATTGTATCCCGGTTGACTACCTATGTTATGTATGCTGTGTCGTATGTTATTACCCTGGTGCCCCTCTATTTATTCAATAAAGTCTGTGACTTCGTGAGTAAGTGCTGTTGTGGTTGTCTTCTGATGCTAAGACTACATTGTGGATGTAACATACAGTTTTGGATACACAACGCAACGTCACGAACCTGGTACTTGGAGTCAAATGTCACGACTCACAAGTATGGCGGATATTCACCCATTAGACAACTAAAGAAAGAACTCACACTAAAACTGTACGAATATACACGCCAATTTGGTAGTTTACTAAGTTCTGAGTTACATGATGGAGTGCAGAGAATTAATGAGTCTGTAGAAGATTTTGGCAGAGCCATTCAGAAACTTGCAAAGAAGGCATCCAGAAATGACATTTAGGGGTCTGCGAGTGACCGATTGGCAAAGAAAATTTTTGTGAACGGTTTGCATAAACGCCATAAATCCGCAGATTTGGATTATCAACGAGCCCACACACGTTTGAGGAAACATTGGTTTTGGCAAAAAATAGGAAGGTTTTTAACCGATGAATTACCACAATCATCACGCAACATGCCTTATGTACCAACCTACAGAGCATCATTGTGAATCAGCATTTAAATACGTCAACGTTATGATGATTGCAAGCAAAAGCACAGACACATCAGCTAAAAATGCAGGGTGAAATTTTAAACAAATTACTAGATTGAGTAGAAATTTTGAAACAAAATGCTGAATATAAACCAGCCGAAGCAGTCTCTGACATGGCCACATCGGATGTCATCACGACGACTTTAGAAGCAATTTTTCTCAATTATCTTCAAATTTAACGAAATTCTACACTGGAAAACCTGCAAACCCTAATATCAACAAGCAGAATTTTGCTCTTGGAGCCAAGTTTGTGATTGCACAAATAACACAACCGAAACAGTCCTACAGAGTTTAAGGCACTGCCACATCAAAATAATAGGCTAAGGCAAAGATTATTACGTAATAAAATCAGGCCAAGCAACATTGCAAATTCCTTGTTTAACGCGGACTACAAGGGCGAACGATTGAACAACACTTCCACAGGTCTTGGCAAAATCAGTACGGCGCCAGCGGCAAATGACAGTAGACCCGAACACGAACGTATCTTATGTAAGCTGTCGTAAGGCTCCATTTGTGAAACGTAATGGTGCAGTCCGTGAAATTGTCTATGGGACAAACACTAAATGTTATAACGATGCTGAGTAACGCTGAAAATCAAAAACAGTGCTTTAGAAGTTAAATACTAGTCGTACGTAGAGCGGAACACCTATTACGTTGGCATCGGGCGAAATGCGTTAGCCATCATGAGCCCAAACAATAAATCTGCTCAATGTTGGCAAAATTGTCCTGAAAAATATGTTGCAAAGTCTCCGTTGGTGGAACATACCCGGTCGAACAATAGGCCGAACAATTTTTGTGACAGTTAACAGTCTTCTGTCAAAGGACCTTCTCGCGCTGATACGAACGTGACTAGCAAAAAATTGAAAGTTACCAAATGTGCTCACCTACGAAAGTGTCACCATGGCAATGCAGCTCAGAAGTCTAAAGTTGCCTTAACGGCTTCAAAGGTTTGCAAATGTCGTTGAGATTGCCCGGAAACAGTAAACACGCAAAGCCATTGAGGGCGCAAGTAGCTGGTTGGCATGCATAATCCACAACATTTTCGTATTGATGGTGCTGTTATTGCTGTGTAGCGCGACATTTAAGATGCTTGCACATAAGAAACAGGAAGTAAGTCTTAACAGAAACCCATTGGATAGCCCATATGTCACTTGCACATATTGCAGTCAGCCACCAATGACCCATTAGATATTTGTGAAATCGATCGTACACAATGGACCCAGGAGTGTTCAAAATCAACCGTTTTAGCATTAACATTAACACTTGTCGTGTTTCTGTCGTCCTGGAGATGAAAGGTTTTATGAGGAGAAGTGAACGTCAAACTTGACCCTGTGGCAATATACGATTGCACAGTGTACACACCTATGCAAATTTCTACTGTCATATCTAGATCGGCCTTGCAAAAAGACCAAGAAGCCAGTAACGAGCAGGATCCAGGAGGCATCTATTGTAACTTTTTTTTAAAAGCTATTGTTTCGTAGTGCTCAATTGGCATTCGCGTTGGCTCAACATATTAGCGACTGCTATGGACAGTTAATTGCTATTCATCACGTTTTCAATGCTGTTTGCTTGCTAGAGTGAGCATCACAAAACTACACACACGATTTAACACAGGTGGTATGGAGGGTCCTTGTCACCCCCAGATTTTTGATTTTGGTACAAGGGCAAGCAAAATTAGAGCTACGGTACAAGGGCAAGCAAAATTTTTATAATTTAAAAAATATTTGTTTAAAAAATTGTTAATTTTTTCGTTAAAACACGGGGACATTTTTTGTCTGACTTTGTACGCGGGCAGTCAAATATCGGTACAAGATCTCCCAGATTAGACCTCCGTGTTAACGTATACCTTTACACGACGGATTTTTTACTCCTGCTGGTTGATGAACTGGTTGCTGTGTGGATTTACAAGAACCTTCGCCTTCACACTGTCTACTTATTGTCGACTTTTGCTCAATTGTAATCTTGTGCGCATGTCTTAATCCTTACTGTATTACACTATGTCCACTGTGTTATTATCTGTGTAGATTTCCCTGTATTATGAATTTTTGTACTGTTCAGAGTTTTGTAATGCACTGGCCAGCGACATATAGAGCTCTTTGTTCAGTATTTTCAGTATCTTTATTCTGTTGGCATTCCATTAAAAGCTGTTATTGTCATTTTGTGTTGTTCACTTGTGTTGCACGATATAACGTTGTTACTGAACTTATCGCCCCGACTCCAAGCAAATCAAAGTGCAGCAGACCTACGTGGCCACGCTTACGGTACGCTAACGCTTGACCTGTAAAGGCAGACACAAAACTTGAATGTGGACATGCAACTACTAAGCTGGGGAGGAATGCTACCGGCTGTCTTGTTGCAGCCGACAGTCGTGCTGGCAATATCCCAGACGCTGGCCACTGCTAGCTAGCAATAGCAATTAGCTGAAAGCACTATATGCCAGCCGGCATATAACAGTTATGTGCACATTACGTAATGCATATTACGTATACACAATGGAACGTCATGAACCTGGTACTTGGAGTCAAAAGTTACGTTGACTCACACGTGTGGCGGGTATTGACTAGGG